>DWGW01000927.1:0-12634 GCA_018247775.1 Udranomia orcinus
TCAAAAATTTATGAGATTACACGCACCAACATCAATATGTTTAATTTTAAAACTGACAATGACTCAAAATGTATTAATTATCATTTGTTCTCTTTTGTTTTTCCAGCTCCAGCGATAGTGTACGAGGATCAAATGAAGTGTGAAATAAGCGTCGAGGAGGGTTTCCCTCCTGAAATCGAGGACGTGGAATACTTAGTGGAGGATGACAATTTTGATGATGGTATGTATGTATTGCACACGTAATCAATTGACAAATTCAATTTCAAAACCATTTATTTCGTATAGGTATATAGACATATTTTGTAAATGCACCACCATAAGGGGTGTAATTACAAAATATGTAAATATTTGAAATTTCTTTGTAAGATGGTCTCGATTGGAATGCAACACTAAAGGTTACTAGCAATGGAGTTGTTTGAAGCTTCAAGCAAAGCCATGGTCCTGTCCATGAAGTCTAAGTTGGAAGTTAAACCCTTAAGCTAGACTTAAAGATGTTGTGAAGTGTTTCTCATTCTCTAAACACTTCAGAACATTCCGTGAGCTGCTAGAATACTATTGTCATAAACAGGTATAGTGTTAATGTCTGTAAGAAATTACCACCTTGGAAATATTCTGTATGTGTAAAACTCTGAATTCTCAACCAATAATGCATCATTGCAGATTCCTTCAGAGACGAGTCTACGAGCGCCGCCACCGACGTGCTGGAGACACCAGCGCCGAAGACCAAGCGCGGTAGACCGAAGAAGACCGCCGTGAAGGCGGAGAAGAAGACCAAGGTGGCCAAGGACGAGGACAAGCCGAGGACTTCGAAGGCGATGTCCAAAGGTAGGTTGATGTTCATCGTATTTGCTGGAGAGAGAGCCGGTGCCAAGTACAGATGCTTTAAAGAATAGTATGTCCCCCCCGTACTGTAAGCATTTTGTGTTTCTACGAATCAATTAAAAAATGTATACAATTAGAGTTTGTTAGTTTTAATATTAGTAGTTTTTATTCGAGACAATTGATAACAATTCCTATGAGTAAATTGTGTATGATTAATGTCATTTGACGATACCCATGTCATGTATGTCATTATATTGTGACATGGGTATCAAATTCTAAATTAGCTTTAAGAATACAATCTGCATTACTATTTGCTGGTTAGTATGTATGTGTGTGTGTGTGTGATGTATGTATATAATGCATATGCCTTTCTGTATTTTATCATTTGTGAAGTTAAGTTGGATAATTTTGATAAATTTCTGTCTAGTATCTTTCATTTCAGTTAGGGATTACGAGTACAGGGATCCCGGGATCTCGGCACATTTTTCTGTATTCTAATCCCGGGATCGAATTCCCTAATTTCAATATAAAGAACCTGATCTCACAAAGACACTGAAGTGTATGAAGTTCTATTAGTGTAATTTTATTATTATTAATGGTTTGATTTTTTACATGGCATTTTTACTTGGTACTAGTTTTGTTTTTATGTGGATTGTGATAAGACGAATGTGTTGAGACTAAACCTAGCCGACGTAACTTGCTTGATTTCTATGATATTAAAAAAATCGCTTATATACAATATTCTTTATATAGAATAATAGCAAAATTCATTCGTATAATATTTCTTTTACATATATGTAAAATATTTAGTTAAAAAAAAGAAAGAAAATCATAATTTTTCTTGTTACATTCCACTCGCCTAAAATATATTTATTAATATTTCACTATAATTCTTCTGTTTCAAGTGTGCTTTGTTAATAGAATAAATATTATGACACATGTTCAACTCAAGATTTAAAAGTTATTTTAAAAGCAATATAAATTATACAAATTATATATGTATACTAATGGCCAAAAATAATTCGTCAATGGTCAAATGTTCAAAATTGCCAAAAATAGTTTAAAAAATAAACAATTTTATAAAGTTAATGACACAGAGGGATTATTTTGAAAATTATGCCGTGTAGTTTTATGTCATTGTAGACTAGACAAATTGTTTATTTGAATTTTTACATGTGATTATGAAATTGTCATGTATAGTTTGTGTACAACATTTTTTGACTACTTATCAACGAATTTCCGACGTATCTCTCTGTATAAGTGTTTTTATTTTATAAACATGATTCTCAAGTGGTGCATGCCTCCGTAACATTAGTTGCCGTAACCGTACACGATAGAATGGGGCGTTACGATACGCGAGAGATTCGTACAAGTTCGTGGAGCGGATCGGACATGATAGAATGTTTATCGACTCTCGCAAGAGTAAACGTAAGACTGAGCAAGAAAATGGAATGTTATAATGCGCACAAGATGTAATACATAAAATAACGCACAAAACGGAAAGGTCTATTTTTCGCTCATTTGCAAAAGGAAATTTTTTTATTTACTTTTTGATTAAACGTTTTATAAGAAAGAGTTCCTATTCTCGTCTCTCTCTGTCTCTGTCATTCAGCTTTTGAAATAAATAATTTATCATACATATATACAAAGCTGTAAAACTATGCTACACTACACGTCGTTATTATCAAAATCGATTTGTTTCGAGTGCCTTATTGCAAATGAGCGAACTACGTGTAACGATCGTACGCGCCTAATTTCTACGTGTTACGTTTGACTCAAATGAATTTAATGAACGCTTTATACATGGACTAAATCCGTCGTTTACTACTTATGTCACTACACCAAGAAAACACGATTGCTTGGCACCAATTATTATATTAGAAATTGCGATACGATTTCATCGTAATCGTGAACTTAATACGTCTAATACATGGACTACATCCATCGGCTACCACTGGCGTGTCTGTACCAAGAAATTACGATTGCTTGGCACCAATTATTATATTAGAAATTGCGATACGATTTAATCGTAATCGTGAACTTAATACGTATTATACATGGACTACATCTATCGGCTTCCACTGGCGTGTCTGTACCATGAAATGACGATTGCTTGGCAACAAATATTATATTAGAAATTGCGATACGATTTAATCGTAATCGTAAATGACAGAATTAATCGTAATCGTAAATGATAGAATCGTTAGTTGTCGTAAATGAGAGAATCGTTTAAGCAGTTCTAGAATTATCTTCGTTGAGAATGTCTACGTATTATTATAGTTCAAATAATGTATATCCCTGAGCAGTTTCTGTTCAGACCCTATCTTTCAAAGCTTTCTTTATACTTATATCAGCACAAGGTGTGAATATCTTGATAATTCAATATGCATAAAAACTTAATATTTATATGAACAAATAGCAAATCTACATACTTATATTAGGGGAAAATAATCGTGCGTGATCGACTCAATTTTTTGAAGTAAACTTAAATTCGCGGCTGGAAAGTATGCAGTATCGACTTGTCAACGTATTCACGGCTGACATGGTTATAAACTTTACTTGCCTGTACGTCTGTCGAGCATATGTTCCACGGTTGTTCAATCTGATATGGCGTATCTAAACTGGTACTACTACTCAAAGTATTCTCACACAACTAACTTTTAGCGTGGCTTTTCGTATGCGGAATAGAGATATCCTCCTAAGCGCATTAGAAAATCCCAATGATTAAAAACTTAATTAAAAAGCGTCATAATTCCGTTTCATAATCGTAACTCCCATATGCATATGCATAATTCCCATACAAAGGTACACTTAAGGTAATCTAAACCCTCAGGAGTAGAAGTTCAATAGTGATATGGCAGATGGTAATGTTAATAGAAACTAAACTGCGTAACTTAACAATTAATTCTCTTCTTCTTCGTCGTATCTTCATTGCTGAAGGTCGTGCCTGCTATAGTAGCCCTTCGTTATTTTTTTTTTATACCGTTATTATTAACAATTAATAAGATTAACATAAAATTAAGGAGTTAATAGAGAAGAGATTTGAGAAGATGATCTGATAGTCTGGAATCAGTTTTCGGGAATAGCAAAACCCATGCGTTAAAAGAAACAATGCGACTATAATTTCTTCTATGCATTTCTTTAATTTATATCTACTAGTATTGGTAGATTTGCGCTTAATATTTCAGAAATTCATTATTTCTCAAATATTAAAGCTTGTTTTTTTTTACAAAAACTAACATTGAAATCGCTCAGTATGTGTACTACACGTGCTGGGTCGATCTCGGTAACGTTTAAGCTATGTATGGTCTGTGAATTTAATAAACAATAATAGGTTACAAAAATCTGTAAGAGATCTCCAAGTACCGCGTCTTACGTTTGAGATATTGGATTGGACTTAATTGGAGATGCCCTTGGTTTAACGGTGAAGATAAGAAACAGGGAAGCGACGCTTGGTGAAAACGGACTTTCATATGTCAATGTAATTTCGTAAATGTCTCGATTTAGGGACAAGTTAACATAATAGAAATTAACTGCGCCGATAGATTGTTGCAGAGATTGCAAAGTGAAGTGAAGACTGACCGATGCCATGAATCCATTCTTACAGACCCATTTCACTTTCTAGGTAAGAAAAGCCAAGAGATGGCGCCGCTGGAGGCACTGAGTAAGTCCTCTTTGTCTAATACGAAACGCAACAGACTCATAAAAAGAAATGCTACGACAATTCTGGAATCTTCCACCGTAGTACCTTTCAAATGGCACAGACACAAGTACCTTTGTTTCTTCTGCCACAAGGAGTTCAAGAACGTGGACGATCTGAAAGAGCACACGGAAGGCGATCACAAAGATTCGAGCATAAAGTCGGCAGTTTCTTACTTGAAACGGGACGAAAAAGTGAAAATTGACGTGTCGTCAATCGTTTGTAAGATTTGCAACAATAAAATACACGACATCAACGCTCTGATACATCACATAAAAATCGTCCACGGGAAAACATTCACTCCGTTCAACGAAGGCGTAATACCGTACAAGTTAGAGAGCGACAAATATCAATGTGCGGTCTGCGACGAGGAGTTCCATTATTTCATCAAACTGAACGAACACATGAACGAGCATTACGGTAATTACGTTTGCGAGCTGTGCGGCAAGTCGTTCCTGAGTCAGGACAGGCTGCGCTGCCACGCGACCAACCACGGCTCCGGTTACAAGTGTACCTCTTGCCCGAAGATCTTCGACTCGCGCACCCAGAAGACGAGCCACGAAGTGCAGATCCACAACCAGGGCAGGGCGATCAAGTGCGTCTTCTGCCCGGAGACCTTCAAGAACTACACGCTACGCAAGCGACACCACAGCGCCGTCCACAGTGTGCAGCTGCCGGCGATTAACTGTCCGGTTTGCGGCAAAGTGTTCGAGATACACAGCAAGATGCGCTCGCATCTGAAGGAGGTGCATGTGAGGGAGAAGAACTTCTCGTGCACGATGTGCGATCAGAGGTTCTTCTCGAGAACGCACGTGCAACGGCACATGGTGAAGCATTACGGGGAGCGGACGCACCAGTGCGACGTGTGTAAGAAGGCGTACGCCAGGAAACAGACCCTCAGGGAGCACATGCGGATACATAGCAACGAGAAGAAGTACGCGTGCGCCGTTTGTAACCATGCGTTCGTGCAGAGCAACAGTTTGCGCATGCATCTGAGAGTGCATCATGCGGATTCGGTGGATTCGCAACTACGAGTGGACCCATGATCGTGTTCATGCGTGGAAAATCTCTCATTTAAACTGGGTTGCGAATAAATAGCAACGAAATGAAACACGTCTGAGAAGTTTGCGACCACGCGTTTGTGGGGCGTAATAGTTTGCGCGTGCATGTGAGAGTGCATCGTGGGCGTTTATTAAATTCGCAATTAGACTAATGATAACATGTCTAGACATAAACTCTTAAGCAAAAGTTGGCAATTATTCTCTTTCTTAAAAAAAGGTTTGAACAAATTTAAGCGAGTGAATCGTTATTGAAAATTTCACTGTAACGAATTGAATAATTACACTTTTATTTAACAAATTTATTTTACATATGATTACGTGTTTCATGTGTAATTGTGGACTTAATATATTTTGATATAATTGTTTCATTCTTTATTATTTGTTACATTTAATTACTACATCCACGTGACGTAACTGTCTTAAATTTATTTATGTAAAAAGAATATTTTATCTTATTGACGTAGTTCTAAAGCTATAAAGTTCTGTTTCTGTAATATGATTAGTTTAAATTATGAATACAATATTAATATCTGGTGTTTCTTTTTCACCTCCTGTACTGTCAATTGGTCAATGAACTTTAAATGTACCCTAGATATTTTAATTATATACGTTTGTGATGTGATTATTTACATTTAGTGTATCTAGATGATTGTTTTCGTAGAGATAAAGGGTACATTTACAGTTGAGAAATTTCTTTTCAGATGATAGACCACGGAAATACGGAAAGGGCTGCGAATCGTCGTCGATGCGCAGACGCAAAAATCTTGAGATAATATTCAACAACACAACGGTGATACCGTTTAAATGGCGCGGGAAGTATCTTTGCTTCTATTGCAGCAAAGACGCCACGGAATATGCCGAATTAAGGAAGCACACGAAATCCCACGGCGATTGCTCGACGAGTGACCACTCGTTGAAGGTTCTCAAAGGAGGTCAGAACATGGAGATCAAAATTGACGTTTCAGATATCGCCTGCGAAGTGTGCAACGAACCTTTCCCGTCGTTTGACGAAGTCCTCACCCATTTGGACGTTAAGCATAATTTAGAATACGACAGAGAAGTGGATATGGCGATAGAGGAGTATAGATTAGCCGATTTGAGCTGTTTGGTCTGCGACCAAAAGTTTACCTATTTTGGCTACTTGGTGTCGCACGTTAACAACTATCATCCAAAGAATTGTCTCGTATGCGACAAATGCGACCAGAAGTTTAACAAGAGGAGGGATCTGTTTTCCCACATAAAGAACTATCATAGAGAGGGCGGATATAGCTGTGAATTCTGTGCTCAGAGCTTCAGTTCCTTAAACATTTTGAGGAAACACAAAAACAACCGCCATTTTACTAGATGCGGCATTTGCCAGTTGCAACTGCCAACGGCTGTGCTGAAACAGAAGCACATGGAGTTGGAACATCCTGATGATGGATCGCTGCAGTGCGAGGTCTGCTGCAAGGAGTTCCACACGAAGCAGGGATTGAAGATGCATATCAGGAAATGTAAACGTGAGGATGACTTGTTCGTCGAGATTAAAAAGGAAAGCTTAGATGCAATGGACTTGGATGACTGTTACGAGGACGCGAAACGGCCGAGCGTTAAGCAAGTCAGGGAGAACATAGTCATTGTTATCAACATGTCCACCGCTGTACCTTTCAACTTCTACAAGAATAAGTTCAATTGTTTCTATTGTTCCAAAGATTTCCCCGATTCGGACTTGATGAGGGAGCACACGCTTATAGAGCACCCGGTGTGTGACGTGAAACAAAAATGCATCAAGAAGTGTCGGGAATCAGTCGCTTGCGTCAAAGTCGACATATCCTCCTTGGCGTGTAAGATTTGCTTTCAAACGATGAACGATCTGGACGACTTGTTGGACCATCTGATAAGTAAACACGACGCCAATTACGACAGGTCTATAACGACGTGCTTGCAGCCTTACAGGCTGATCAAGGATCACATGGCCTGTCCGCATTGCCCCAACGAAATATTCCGATTCTTTGGCACCTTACTAAAACACATGAACAATATGCATACGGATAACAAGATCATTTGCGTGTATTGCGGCCAAACGTTCAGACGGGACCAGAACTTGCGGGTGCACATCTGGCGGCACCACAGAGACGGTAGATTCAAGTGTAGCATCTGCGGTGCCGATTGCAATATACCCTCTAGACTGTACATGCACATGGCGAAAGCCCACGGTGTCAAAGCGGCCAAGTGTCCCAAGTGTCCTGAAGCGTTCGCTACTCAGTACTTGAGGCAGAAGCATCTGATCGAAGCGCACGAATCCGGACACAAGTGCTCGTACTGCGGCAAACTGTTCACGAGGAACTCATTCATGAAGGACCACGTGCGACGGACGCACTTGAAGGAGAAGAACGTGGAGTGTTCGATATGTAATATGAGGTTCTTCAACAACATTCTCCTGAGACGGCATATGGTTAAGCACAGTGGAGAGAAGAACTTCCATTGTGACGTGTGCGGGGAGAGGTTCTATTGGCGGAAGAGTCTTCGGACTCACATGACCAGACACAGCAAACTGATACA
Organism: Udranomia orcinus; assembly: GCA_018247775.1. NCBI lineage: Eukaryota > Metazoa > Arthropoda > Insecta > Lepidoptera > Hesperiidae > Udranomia > Udranomia orcinus. The sequence goes on from DWGW01000927.1 coordinate 8,125, forward strand.
TCCTATATAAGTTTAATCTTTAAATATATATATAATACTTGTACTATGATCTCAAATGAATCTCCATCAACTTGATTCGCTTTGGATACGGTCGCTTGATAATTTATAGATATTTTTATAAGTAACTTTGATTCAATGTACCTTAATGGATTTTTTAACTAAGCTTTAATTTGTTTAATTTTATATTTTTATTATGGAAACATTACTTTTACAATATGAGATCATTATCGATTAAGAATTTTTTATATGTCTCGATACGTGTCAAGTGACTGACGATATTAACCCTATAATATTTCTCTTATGATCTTATGATGATTTTTCGTAATTAAACTTTATAGAAGAGTTTCTGTCTTTTACTTTATATAAACATGCTATTTTTTAATATTTTGACCACAATTTACCTATCACGGAAAAATATCAGCCGGTTATGCACTTCACAAGATAAAATCCATAAAGAGGGATGACGTGAAACTCCCAATATAGGACTTATACGTATGAAAATGTCACCTACAAGCGAGGGGAAGCTAAAACAACCGACGTTATATTGACAAAGGTTACAGAGGAAATGTTTCTTTCCAGATAAAATCGGAAGAACACACCAAGACGCTAACCGTCATCGGAGATTAAACCTACAGATTTTGTTCAACAACACTTCAGTGATACCTTTTAAAGGGCGAGGCTGTTTCAAGTGCTTCTATTGTGGAAAAGCAATAGTAGATTACCAGGAGTTTAGGAAGCACACGAAAACCCACAATCCGTGTTCTATAACCGATCGGGCGATTAAGTTAGTGAAGACGGACGAGGCGGAAGTGAGGGTAGACGTCTCGGTGATGACGTGTGAGTTATGTGAGGAATCTAAAGCGAATTTTGACGATCTGGTTGCCCATCTGGTGGACGCGCATCGTCTGACGTACGACAATGAAGTCAGGCTGTTGATAACGAAGTACGAATTGATGGACTACAAGTGTGTTACATGCGGTCGGAAGTGTAGTAGCCTTATCGAATTGTTGACTCATACCAGTAAGGAACATGAGGTGATCAAACCATTCTCATGCACCGAATGTCGGCAGAAGTTCCACAAAAAGTGGGAGCTGGATACGCATACACGAGCATACCACAAAAACGAGTATAGCTGCTCAAAATGTGCCTTATCCTTTTCGTCTTACGTTGCGCTACAGAACCACAAAAGTAACTCTCACATCGCCACTTGTAATATTTGTTTTAGACCCTTCGCTACGGCTAAGAAAAGACTGGAACATTTGAAACATGAACACGGCGATGATTGTTTAACGTGCGGATTCTGCGATAAGGTTATCAGTACGAAAATTGGTTTTCTCAGACACGCATCAAAATGCACCGAGAAGGAAGCGAAGCATTCGCCAGAGGAGTTAAAAGAATTGATTGGCGATGTTAGTGTTATTAAAAAGGTCAACGTGAAAACCATTCGAAATAACATAGCGTGCCTCCTCAACAATTCGACAGCAGTACCGTTCAAATTCTTCATGAATAGATTCAGATGCTTCTACTGTCCTAAGGACTTTAATGAATGCGACGATCTGAAGGAACATACTAAGATAGAGCATCCGTTTTGCGACACGAAGTTCAAGTGCATGAGCATGCGTAACAGACTGGACACGAAAATCAAAATCGACGTATCGTCACTCTTTTGTAAACTATGTTTCGAGGCAATGAAAGACTTGGAGGCTCTCATCGACCATCTGATCTCTGAGCACAAGTCTCATTACGACAAATCAGTAGATAGCAACATTCAGACGTTCTCGCTCGTGAAAGATCGTTTCCAATGCCCTTTGTGTGGGGAGGTGTTCAGATATTTCAGCAACGTGCTCAAACACATAGGCAGAGCGCATTCGAACAAGAACCTCGTCTGCATGCACTGCGGGATCACCTTTCGAAACTCGCCAAACCTGAGAGCACACATCTACAGGCACCACAAGGCGACGAAACACAAGTGCGGGAAGTGCAAAATGGAATTCAGCTGCAAGAAGTACTTCCAAACGCACATGGGCAGAGTGCACGGTAACAAAACCGTGGAGTGCGAGACTTGTGGGGAGAAGTTCTCGTCCGTTTACGAGAAGCAGAGGCACATGATTAACGTGCACGAAATGGGACATAAGTGCTCGTACTGCGGGAAACTGTTCACGCGAAACTCGATAATGGTGGACCATGTAAGGCGAACGCATCTGAAGGAGAAAAATGTGCAGTGCGAAATATGCTGTGAGCTGTTCTTTGACGTGCATCTTTTGAGGATGCACATGGTCAAGCATTACGGGGAACGGAACTTTCATTGTGACGTCTGCGGAAAGAAGTTCCTCTGGAAGAAAAATCTGAGAGGACACATGGCGTCACATTTTAAAAATGCTAACTGAATTTTGTTATAAGTGCCTAATAAAATTATAGTCGATAAGGCGGAAGTTAAATGAATAAGAAATGAAATGATTTTATACCGTTATCGTTCCTGGAACGCAAACTTATTTTGTCTATTTTGAGTAATAAAAAATGCATATTAAAAATAAAGCAATGTAAAGTGCCGTCAAAAGTTTTAATCGATGACTTTAACGCTACCTGATACAGATTAGAAAATTTCTTTTCAGATGTTAACGGCCCGGCACAAACGCAAAGTTTTAATAGGCGGAGGAACCTCCAGATTTTGTTCAACAATACGTCACTGTGCCCGTTCAAGTGGCGTGGCAAATACCTGTGCTTTTACTGCGGCGAGGATACGTCTGATTACGAGGAACTGAAGAGACACACGAAAGAGCACGGCGCCTGTTCAGACAGAGACAGAGCTATACGACTCGTGAAAGCCGCTGACGCCGAAGTCAAAATCGACGCGTCTGACGTGACTTGCCAGATTTGCAGCGAATCCTTTGGTAATTTCGACGAAATTGTCCATCATCTTAAGCACAAGCACCGGTTGCCTTACGACGTTAATGTCAAGCTTTCCATAGCCATATATCGTCTCGTGGATCTGCAGTGCTTGTTGTGTGAAGAGAAATTCGATTACTTCAACAAGCTAATAAAACACGTCAACAACAGGCACCCGAGCGAAACCTTTGAATGTTCGGAATGTCTCCAGAAGTTCAACAAGAAGAGGGATCGGGACGCTCACATGCGAATGCATCACAAGAAGGACCACCGATGTCTTAAATGCTCGCTCACTTTCGCCTCGTACGCCGCTTTCAAGAAACACAATTCCAACTCTCACGTCTCGACCTGTAATATCTGCTTTAAGAGTTTCTCGTCCTTGAAGAAGCGCTTGAAGCACACGAAACTGGAACACGCGGACGAGATGCTGAAATGCGGTTTCTGCTCGAGAATCATGAGCACCAAGCAGAGCTTCCTACGCCACGCTACCAAGTGTAATGTGAAATTGAAGATCGCCGATAACGACGTCACCGTCGCCGACGAGGATAGGAAGCCGTCCGTCCTTCAAATTAGAAGTAACGTCGCGTGCGTACTGAACATGTCAACGGCTATACCATTCAAATACTTCATGAGTAGGTTCAGATGTTTCTATTGTCCGAAAGACTTCTACGAATGTGCCGATCTAAGACAGCACACGGTATCAGAGCATCCACATTGCGACATAAAACTGAAAAGCATGAAATTGCGCAACAGACACGACGGTTGCATCAAAATCGACATCGCGTCGTTGTCCTGTAAGTTGTGCTTCGAGCCGATGCGGGATTTGGACTCGTTGATCGACCATCTCATCGCCAACCACAAGGCGCGCTACGACAAGTCGATCGATTGCAACATGCAAGCGTACAAGCTGGTCAAGGACAACTTCGCGTGCCCGCTCTGCAGGGACGTGTTCAGATACTTCAGTTCGTTGCTGAGACACGTCGCCCAGTGTCACACGGACAACAAATACATCTGCGTGTACTGCGGCAAGCCGTTTCGCAACGTTTCCAACCTTCGCGCGCACATCTCCACCAAGCACAACACGACCGCGCACAAATGTACCGAGTGCGATCTAGAGTTTGCGTCCAACAGTCATCTGCAGACGCACCTGGGGAGCGCACACGGCGCAAAAGTCATCCAATGCGCGGTGTGTCACGAGAAGTTCATATCCAACTATCGGATGCAGAGGCACATGGTGACCGTCCACGGCTCGGGTCACAAGTGCACGTACTGCGGCAAGCTCTTCACGAGAAACTCGCTGATGGTGAACCACGTCAGACGGACGCATCTGAAGGAGAAGAACGTGGAGTGTTCCGTGTGCTTCGAGAGGTTCTTCGACGGCCAGCGGCTGAAGATACACATGGTGAAGCATTACGGCGAGAGGAACTTCCATTGTGACGTGTGCGGAAAGAAGTTTCTATGGAAGAAGAACCTCATTGGACACATGGCGTCACATGTTAAGAATCCCGGTCAATTGACGAGCTAACGCCGATTCAGTTGTCAATGCATGCGGGACGAAGTTACTATTTTTTTTATTTTTTTTTTTTTTTTTTTTTTTTTTTTTTTTTGGAAAAAAAAAATTTTT
>DWGW01000928.1:0-12628 GCA_018247775.1 Udranomia orcinus
AGTGGGTTCCAGTCCCACATAACCCTTCTGTCGGCTCTTGTGGTGGAAGGGTATCCGCGGTAAATAAAAACATAGGTATTACATCCTACTCATTCTTAAGATATAAACTAAGAAACTAATAGAGATTCACATAATTTATTACATTTATCTGACCAAAGCAATCCCGAGTGAGACACTGATTGAAATGTATCGTACATTTAAGTACACTTTGGTACATCATTAAGTATTAATTGGACCTTTCGGCTAATGGATGGATCAACCATATCCTTAATGGATTCCATTATTGGACGGAAGTAAGGATATATTGGAAAACTTTCAGAATGTTATTGGACATACCTAAGCCTTTAAGTTGTTGTTAAAAATTATCCGACTTCAACAATACATTATCTATAGTGATTTTAAACTCTCATTCCGTCGTATTGTCGCCTTCCGCTCTTTATTATTTATTTTAAATTAATATAATTTTATCTTGATATTCGGTTTAAGACCCTGATAGATGCAAATTACATCTAAACTTAGTATTTCAGTCATTAGCTGTTAAATAAATGGTGAACTAAGTAAATAGTTCAATTGATTAAAAATAAACTTAACGCGTAACTTATTGTTAATCCATGTTTATGAATATTTATTAATTGTCCCTTTTATTTTATGATTCAATACATATTTAGAGTTACATTTGATATGTTGTCATTTCCAGACGCGGTGGCGCTCGTACCAGAGCTATGGAAGGAGGGAGCGGCGTGGTGTACAGAGTGGGGGGCCGTCCGCGCAGCAGGGCGGACGGCGGGCAGCAGACCGAGCGGCAACCGCCGGTGCCTCGCCAGGACACCACGTGGAAGAAGTATACCGACTCGCCTGGAGTTGGCGCGCCACCCTTGGTAGGTTTACAGAGCTAAGTGACATGTCATCGTCCTGTGCGTATTTGTCTTGTAACTTATAATCCGGCGCACTTCGTGGGCCAACCCTCGGAGATAGTTATATGCTTACGCGGACTTTTTTGTAGGCCTTTTTTTGATGTCCGTTTTCGTAGTGTATTATTATTTTATGTATCTTATACAGTTTAGTGAGCGTTTACAATGTTAGCTCTTAATGAATAAACATTTTAACAGAAAAAAATATTTTAAAATATGTGAGGAAATGCACTAAAAAGTAAAAAATAACTGCATATCTTATTTGTGGAGTCGTTTGGAGTTTGTTTTATACTATGTAATGATGCTGTGTGTCAATGATAAAAGTTCTGCAAGTTTCTCGTGAATTGCCAAATTTGTTATACTTTATTAGACATACCTAATTCTGACATTGTGAGAGATAAAAATCCGGTATGGGCGCAGAAATTAGTAATACGAAATAATTTTCAAATGTTTGATATGCTTTCGGAATCTGGCTTCAAGACAAACGTTTGAAAAAAAATATAATTAGTTTTTCAAGTCTGTTATGATGGCATACTAAATTGAATCGTAACTTCATACGATGTTCTTTCTGCTCATCAGCTCTACACAATTGTAATCATGCCAGATCTTTTTTATTCTTTCATTGAACGCTTGAAGCTATTTCTGTATAAATCAGCATAGTGTCTGTTACGCTGGAAAGACCGACAGGATGTCGTTTGTTATTACTCTATTTTTCATCTTTATACTTTATCATTATCACTGCTTCGGGATACTAAGCAAGCACAACAGATCAAGCTGAAAGCCGCAATCAAGCTTATGACGCAAACTTTTTAATTGGCCTAGTTTAGACGGCGTTATAACTGTGTTCGCAGCAAAACCGCATCAGACATTTAATATTGCGAACATAGGTGGTTCTGGTGTACAAAGCCTTCGCTAGAGTGCAATATCGCGCTAATTACGCGTTACGTTACGGGTATAGCTTATGGGTATACATTGGAAGCTACCTTTGTGTTGCGGACACCGCAAGTGCGTAATCATTTTCAGGTTTTATTGCTGGTTTGTTGTAGTCTAATTGGATTTTAAGTATTGTTTTCATTTAGTGTTTTTCAATTCGAGACACGTGCATAATAGACGAATACTTAGTGGTCAACCATCATTAATCATATTTGCGCAAAATTGAGTTTGCAGTTTATTTTCAATCACAGTTTTTTTTATATTTCTTATATAATAATTACTTGCTTTAGTAAAGTTTTCTTTCCCGTTATCTATTATGATTTAGTACCGTTATAACAATAAATACATAATAATATATTATTAAATAATATATTTATTTAATTATTATAAACAATGCGATACGTTTCGTAGACGCAAATTTCGATAAATCTAGTCATCAAAAATAATTCAAAGTATTTCAAAAATTTTCCAACCATTTATTTATACCAACTATTATAATTATACCATACCAATATTTTTAAGTTTAAACATCGATCATTATACATGAATAGAGGATTGATTGTTACATGATTTATATTGCTGATAATTAAACCACATAATTAACTAGTATTTCTTATTTAATTAATTAGTGATCTAGCATGTCACACATATAAGCGATAGTTTCGTTTTAACATCATAATGATCTCTTCTCACGTGTGTTACTCAAGATTTGTAAAAATCTTAGTCTTTGGTTCTAAAAAAATCTGGATGCGGTAATTTTATAACCTGAATATGAGATTTTAGCAATGGACTTAGTTTCAGATTGTATAAAAATCTAGATGTGGCAATTAAACGAATATACTTGGTTTTAGATTATAGAAAATCTGGATGTTGCAATTAAACCGAACGTGTTGTGTTACAGAATCAGCCGGTCCCAGCGCCGCCGAGTCCATCGCATGGCCGTAAGGGCGAGAGACGGACAGGTCACCATTCACCCCAACACCACAAGCGGGAGAAACTCACCGCTGCACAGCAACTGGGCATTGCGCCCCATCCACAGGTATATTATAATATATATTTTTTGGTTGCTCATTCAAACATTACTTGTTTGAATTCATATTCAATACATTCTAGTAATCTAAAACAGCCACTAACTTATAAATTTGGCGTATAAAACATACATAAATAGAATATATCATTTCTGCGAAGAATTAAAAAGTTGTATCTTCGTACAGATTTAGATGTCTTTGGTAAATATTGAACAATTCGACATGTGAATGATTCATTTCATTTCGTATTTTCAGTATGCACAACCTACCTCTTCTAGTCAACATTCCTCAAGGAGTGGATCACAGGTAGGTTTTATGATTAATGATTAGCGAAATACCTACTTGTGCATAGTTTCAAACTGAAAAATTACATATTTATTTACAACAACTTTATATAAATACTATTATTTTTTTTATTAGTTTTCTTTAACGGTTAAAATTCTTTAAAGGTTAACTATTTCAATTTGTTTTTTTCTAGCTCCAGTCACCAAGCGGTCCGTCTTCGCGTCCCTCAAGCGTGTCCAGCGGCGGCAACGGCAGCTGCTCCTCTGGCAAGGCGAAGGTTCCTCAGAGCTTTGGCTACGTGAAGCGACAGAACGGTGGTCAGCCGCCCCCGCCACCAGCCAACGGGCCGCCCCAACATGGTCATGGTGAGCACACAACTTTTGACAATGTACACAAATTGTTCGGTTTAAAGATTCTTTATTTCTCATAGGACATAGGCACATTGTCACTTACAGTGAGAAAATTAAGTACTAAGTATTTAATACAAAATTTAGTACGGCAAATTTCAAACTAGTGCAATATGAGACGTGTATTTCGGGGTGTATGTGTGCGTGTTTAAGTATATATGTTCTTGATACATATCACCATATCAATTAAATAAAAAATACTTAATTCGAATAATACAGGTATCTTAAACTGGTGGCAAGGGTTCCTGTACTGGGTGATAAAATAGTAATCTTTATCTATTTGACGTTTTGAAGATTAATAATGTCAGTAGATTGAATCGTTCTTATTCCGCGAATCCATTATAAACAGTACTTGGGGTCTATGATAATCGGTGATCAAAGGTTTTTAATTGCAATTGCGAAATGCATGTTTATAATTAAACCTAGCAATTGCTAGGTTTATAAATTTGGGAGATGGATTGATAGCTTTACAGTATTGTTTCTAATCTGTTTAATTAATCACAGAAATCCAACCGCCCTTATCATTCTAAAACGGATTTTATTTGAGGTTTTAATACGGTTGGAGATATGTTAACAACGACAAATATTTCAACCAATAATTCAACAACCACTTTCCCAGCTCAATAGTCGTTTTAGCATAATATTTATTATGGCCTTATATTAAGTTTATTGAAAAGGATTAGTAGTACACGTATGTTTAACAAGGTTATTTATAATAAATACTCGATTTAAAACTACGTTTGCATGAATTCAACTACAGTATATTACACGTAGTACTCCATCTACATATAAAGATGTTGAATGCATGTTATTCTTATCTTACATGTATACTAATAATTTTATTAACATTTCGATTTAATTAATATATTTCCATAAAGCACCTAATCTTCATTTGTAAATAACGATCATTTCCCGTACCCATTGTATTACGTTACTTGTAGGTGGAAGGACAGCCCAGGTGTCGGCAGTTCCTCGGACCAAAGTCAAAGTATCTGGCGGTACCCAGACCTGTACCCAAGATTTGCAGATACACAGTAAGTAGACTATTTCATTTTCATTGCCATGTTTCTTATACTTATACTCATGTTTGAGTGTACTTGAAGGATTGTAAGTACTTGTATTGAAAATTCGTTCACTGTTCGAGCTCCTAATGTCTTGTCTGTTGCACATTCATAGTATTAACCGTACGAGAACTTTTCATTAAGATAATAGATCTTCTAGTCTAAAAATGCAGGCCTTCTAAAGTTTTTACCACACACAAAACAAATACGCAACTTTTTATAAATATTTTTTTTTATAAAAAGCACAAATGATGCAAAAAGCCACCTGTTGTAATGTTGACGAACCAGTAAGTAACTAGTCATACAATTCGTTCATTCGCTGTATAAATTTATGAACACGACAGATCGCGAATTTATTTGATCGATTACTTAGACTCGTCCGTGCACTCATAGGATGGAGTATAGCCTACGCACACTAGTAAAGAGTTGTAATAACTATACGCTGGAAGGGCGTGAATTTTTAAACTGGAAAATCTATAGACGTATATAAGTTTGACTACAGATTCTCTTTGCAGTTATAATTATGTTTGCGTATATAATAGGTATATATACGACCATAATTAGTATAATTTTCTACTATGTATTAAATTTTTTTTTATTTTCCCCAGAAAACGGCATCGGTCCGAAGTCGTTCTCGCTAGGCGGCACAGCAGCGGCGCAGCTCTCCGCGTCCGTGCGCGAGAGACTGCTCGGCTCGCAATCTCTGCCGAAACCAGGAACGCATGAATTCGCTGCGCTATTCCATCATCATAGGTAATTAATAGAATATTTGGCATTAGTACAATAATTCTATAAGGACGATAACATTTAATATTCAAAGCAAACATGCAGTAAACACGTATAAATAAAATACTGATTGAGAACCAATCTATTCCATTTATTTCATTCGTTCCATTTCCAAATTCAATTTAAGCCGAATATTTAAAATGAATGTAGAATTTAGTAGTTCACTGTCGAGTGGAAAATAGGGTAAAAGTAATTACCTTTTCTCTTAAACGTCAATTTCATAATAATTAATATAGTGTGTAAGAATCAATTTAATATTATAAAAGATATAGCTTAATATATGGAGCTTTTAATAGACAATCAGATTTTATTAGAAAAGAGTTTGTATAAGGAATTTTCCTTAACGTTATACATAACATTTTAATGTTTGTTTTCAAAGGATTTTAACTCTGTCAAGTGTTATAATTAATTGTGATAAAACATTTAGATACGACGCGTGTTTCTAAAATATGCCCGTACCGTGCGCTGTCAAAATTCATAACAACTTAGTAATTTGTTAAACTAGAATTTAGTAGATAATGTCATACATACTTAACTAACTAACATATCATCATGCGTACAAAACAGGCGGGAAATAATTGAGCGTCTGACATATTCAATTAAAACATCGCCAGACTTCAAATGATTCATTCTGTAAAAGTTTAAGAAGCGGACAGTTGTTTACACGCGAATGGATTTACGTCGACAGCTTATTATAAAGAATTGTGTCAGGTATGATTTGATAATTCGAATAAAATTTAATATTAATTAACAAAAACAATGTGTTTGCCTGATTAATATTATCTATTTATCTAATTAACACTTTAATTTAAATTTGAAAGAAAACTTATTTATGATAATTTTAACTTTATTTATGATACTAAAAAAACGCAGTAGGTTAGTTTACCTGTAATGTTTATTTACTAAGTAAATGTAATAAATAAATCAATAAATAAATAAGGCAAGTAGTTATAGCTGTTAGTTGAATTTAATTGAACTTAATTTCTTTTGTAATTTACAAATAGAGTTCTTACGTATCACAAAATGTTATGTGTGCATATAAAAGTAATTATTTAAATAAATACTTGTATATCAGCTCTTAAGTGAACAAGCACTTGACCAGTAAACTTGTTGATAATGTTATTGAATTAGGTAATCATTAATAGTGTTTTGTTTGTCAATAACAAATATTACGCATAATATAAATATTTTGAACTACGATGCTAATATTTTCATTCATTGCACTTATTTTAATTAGTGATCGTGTAATCTAAACTACGTTTTTATTTTGGATTTTTCTATTCAAACTGCGATGATGAACAGGTAAAATCTTAAATTAATGTTTGGTTCATAAAATTATTAATTTAAAATAATTGTAATGTTCGTTGTCATTGCGTAGGTATCTAACCTAATACCTCTCAGTACTTAGCTAATTTACTTAATAGTGTGTTCAATTTGTTGGTAACGCGTATTTCAAACGTACTACAATAATCAAAATTATATAACGGATACTGCATAAGTAATCTAGTTGTATCATTGTGTCTTAATATATTAAAATTAACATTGTCAAAGTAAATGCCAATATTTTTAGTTAGTAGGTACATTTTTTTTGTGTTGTACCGGTTATAAAAATAGTTACTTATTCGATCAGAAGTAACATGACATGTTAGTAAACATTAATCTTATCTTCCCTAAAAGTTCATGTTTGCTTATATCTTCAAACTCATGGGAATGTACAAGTTAGTCTTCGATAGTGCTTAGGAGGAAACGGCAGAAACCCCGTTATCGTATTTGTAAAACAAATGTGAGTTAAACTTCTATCATAATTATATTTTGGAGAAGGAGTATATAAACCTTTTGTATATGACGTGTTTCTTAAAAGAAAAGTGATTATCTTTCAGTTAATACGTCGTTATGAATTATTCTGTTAGTTCAAGATACTGGACTTTCCTAATTCTGAGATTGTTAGGGATTATAGGAACTTAGTAAAAATCTATACCTATATATTTTTTTTTTGAATGTAAGTGAAAATTTATTTATTTATTTATACATTGATTAAGCTTTAAAAACATTACAGATATAGTTCTAATTCGTTATTTGTGAATAAACATCCATTAGTTAAGTTATTTATGAAGTGATTTATAAACTTAAGTCGTCTTTGCAGAATTACTCCGAGAGGGGGAATGAAGATCAGTGACGGCAGCTTATCCGACACGCAGACGTATTCTGAAGTGAAGTCAGATTATGGTATACCATACGCGCCGTGGCTGAGACATAGGTAAATATTACGTGCTATTTCTTGTATGTGAGTGCCGTGTTGATAATAACTGTATCTGGACATTGGGAAGCGTATTTGCTGCATCTCAAAAAACAGCAATAACAGTCGATGTATTTAATCAAAACTCATAGTAAATATAGTATTAGGATTTCTTAACAACTGCACGATGAGAATAAAAAAGAATTACTTAAGGATTTCTATTCATTCATATAAATAGAAATAATACATATTCGATTATATTTTATGAGATACAGCAGATATGCTTTCCAGCGTCGTATCATCCATTTGTATAAAGTCCTATTAATGTTTGTACAGTACCGACATCATTATGTATTCTCATACCATTCCTATACCATTCTTGTATGCTCACTAAGTGTGTGTGCATTTTGTGTGATTGCCTCCAGTTTTGCATTACTGCGAGATATTAACACAAAGTGTTTCACACGGACCTATTATCATATGTCACACGCTTCAGCAGTCCTCTTCCGAATGGCCAGTTGTAATACTAGTCTTTGTTTTGATCTGTGCTAGTAGTAGAGTTGCCAATTTTTATACATAAATCTTCGGGACATGTGGGACTAGATGAAATATAATATTTAGCATCTATAAATTTAACATAAATCGTAAATAACAGACATAACCAATGACTCGACTCACTTAAGTGTGCCAAATCTCAATACAGTTTACTTTTTGGAGGAGTACTTACTCATCTTGTGATTTGGTGCATTTGAGCATTTTTAGACACTATTTTGAACGACGTTTCTTTCGACAATTCGTTCTACGCATGATGAAGGTATTATTTAAGCCGTGGAAACGGGACGTCCCGCCTATCGCGGCACGGTTGGCAACTCTAGTTAGACGGTACAGCTGGCCAGCATGACCCCTCATCTCTTTTGCCCCTTTCAGCAACACATACTCGGCAAGCGGGCGCCTGTCCGAGGGGGAGTCGATGGAGTCCCTCACGTCGCTGCACTCGGCGCAGGCGCACAACCACACTTCATCCCCTAACTCACACCACCGCAGCTCACTCACACACAATAAGCTCATCATGCACCGAGACGCGCAGGGCTCCAGACTAAACAGAAGCAACAGCATTAGGTGGGTCTACGCCTCCGTTTAGTTCGTTCCGTTCGGTTACGTTTACTTTGGTCGTTTACAGGTGACCGTAGTGAAATAGAATCACGTCTCGATCTGATTGGTCCATTCACTGTGCTTGAATGCCATACCTTTCCTTGTTCACGATATCTGTTGTACATTTAAATTATAGATATGCCGTGCTTTTTGGTAAATTTTTTAGAAAGACGATTGCGGTTATGTAACCCTGGTAATTCAAGTGCAATTTTTTTTGTTAAAAAACGAGTCAGTGAAAGGTGAACGAATATTTTTTTCAATTAAAATAAATGTAGATTGAAATGTTTGTTTTTGTTCTGTAATATGATGAATAATAAGTTTAAATCGTGCACTGATTAAAAAAATATATATTAAACTTTACCCTATTGCACTTTTTCATGTGACACCATTATTTAACATTATTAGGTGCCAAACTCGACTTAAGGGCGTATCTAAAACTTAGATGTATGATCTCTATCATATGTAGCTGTTTTTCCTGTATTGTATGTTTGTTATTTATTTATCTATTTATTGTATTTACTAGAACTATTTTCCAATTTTATAATCATGATGTAAATCCCTGATTGATTAATTTTTAGCTACCTCAGAGATAGGACATTTCCAAGGTATGCCACAAGGTTGAAAGTTTATTCATGTTTTGGCTTCGAGGTGGCACGCTTCACTCAAACTTAACTTTTTGCATGTTTCAAACGTGGCACGGCTTATTTCCGTTTATACTTTACACTACAATTTGATGTGTAAAACTGTAAATACATATACGAGTACATACATTGACTTTCTCATATTTTATTTTATTTCATCTCATACTTACTTATCATCAGACACTAGTTTTAATTTTTGAATTGTATAATAAGCTGACATACGGTTTACATAATTCGTTCAATTATTATTGCACACATTTTGCTCTTATGTCGCGTCGTGAATAGATTTTTGCATTATTTAATTAATTCTTTGTTAAGCTCTTTGTTAATTATTTTGGTAATCTCTTTGGTAATTGTAAGGCTTTTGTCATCTGTCAGCTAATTGTGTATTTACCCTGGGCCATGTAATGATGTTATTTATGTCTAGATTATCAGGTAGGTGTGAATAATAGCGACAAATTAGTCATTTAGTGTTTTTAATAGAACATAATTTATAGAATTCTCATACATTTGCTCTAGACATGAACAATATCGTTGGTGCTATGTAAAATCCGCTAGAGAGCGCTGTTTGTTTTGTTCGTGTTTTATGTTCGGTCGATCGTTGCAGGTCCACTAAATCTGAGAAACTGTATCCATCCATGCTACAAAGGTCTTCGGAGAGCGACTATGAGCCATATTACTGTTTACCAGTGCAGTACGGACCAGGAGGACAAGGTAATTCTATAAAACCATTGAATGTTTATTTAGAAATTTCGAAGTGGTAACACATCATAGTTCTACTTTGAATACCACCATAACCATTCCTAACTCTACCATATAATAGCAGTATTCTTGTTGCTGTGTTCAGGTTTAGAGGGTAAATATGTCACACTTATGGGGCGTTTCAACTTATTCCTTAAAGAATTAACAAGTCAACATTTGCAGTTGACGTAACAAATAACTTCGATCCGGGCCGCAGTGAGCTCTTCATCAGAAAGATAACATGCTTGATTATTACCTTAGTGCTATAATTAAGTCAGCAAGCCATATCATAACAAAATGGCAAATAATCATGACTGCATGTTCATTATATGTTTTTCTTAATATCGTAAAACAATATTAATAATAACTATTGCTGTACAATTCATAAATAAATGTTCTAGTTTAAATTGTATGTATCGTAAAACAGTCTAAATACCACGTAGCACCTCCAGGTCTGAACTACGGCGTGTCGGAGCCGCCGTCGCCGTCCCCGCGCTCGGCGCTGAGCCCCACGCACCAGCCCGCCAACGTGCTGCACACGCCGCGCCACTCGCACCACTACCCCAAGAAGAACGATGAAGGTATTTTGAACACTTTAACTTTATTATATTTACTTCACTTCTATTATGCTCGAGACAACGCTGTCGCTATGAATTGTATAGTGACGTCATAAACATTATCGTCGTTATCAATATACAGACATCTCATATTATGAAAAAAGATTATAAATTAATGTTCAATTGGTCAGGATTTGGGCGCTCTGCGTTATGCCCAATTCCAAATTAACATATTCAATTTATTTGTATAAAAAATAGGACGCTTTGTAAATTAATTACTAAACCATGAATCTACGAGTTTACTACAAACTTTCAATGCAGTTAAAAAATTACAAATTAATTTACAATTGGTCAGGATCTACGCGCTCTTCGTTATGCCCAATTCCACATTAACCTATTACATTTATTTGTATAAAAAATAAGTCGCTTTGTAAATTAATTACTAAACAATGAATCTACGTATATACTACAAACTTTCAATGCAGTTAAAAAATTATAAATTAATTTACAATTGGTCAGGATCTACGCGCTCTACGTTATGTCCAATTCCACATTAACCTATTACATTTATTTGTACAAAAAAAAGTCGCTTTGTAAATTAATCTAATACTAAACAATGAATCTACGTGTTTACTACAAACTTTCAATGCAGTTCACGGGTCTACCGCATCGCTGGTGTCAACGGCCTCGTCTTTGGCGGCCGGCGCTGGTTCCGAGGAGCGGCAAGCGCATGAAGTAAGTTTGTAACACATTAACCCCAAACTATATTCATGAAGTAAATTTGTAAAAAGTTAACCCCGAACTAAGCTCTTGAAGTACTTTTGTAACAGTGAACCTACAAATAATGTAATGTAGTCATGATTAAGTTAGCACCACATTCGCAAACTGAGCCCACAAAGTAAATTTGTAAAACATTAGCCCCAAATAAGCACATGAAGTAAATTTGCAACAAATTAGCCAGAAACTAAGCACAGGGAGAGTAACTTTGTAACAATGGTGTGTAACACACCATCCCCAAAGTAAACTCATGAAGTACGGGTTACAACTTTACCACACTTGGTAACTTAGAGTTACCAGACTTATATTGGATTGGAATTTTCAGTTGATCATTGTTTTTGCAAATGAACGAATGAATATATAAAATATTTTGTACAGGTGCGGAAGCTAAGAAGAGAGCTCGCAGACGCGAAAGAAAAAGTGCACACCTTAACCACTCAGCTCACGACAAATGTAAGTAGTCCCTACAATTATTTTCTAGTTAACGTTAGCGGTTTCCATAAATCGACTTTTAATTAGTCAACCGATGAACTTATGGTTTGATAATTTCCGATTACCTTGACCATAAACGGAAGATAATTATTTAGCTCTTAGAAAATTTAATTGACGGAAACGAAAGCTGGTTGAAGAAATGTATTTAAAGTACGTTATACTATTTTTCATGGCTAGAATAAAGAAGAAGAAAGAAGATAGAAAACAAAATGTATTATTTTGAATGAGTATTTAAAATTGTATCCAAATCAGGAAAGGATGCAATTTATTTATTATTAAGTAATTCTCTCACTATCTTGTTATAACTCATAGAACGTTAATATTTTACTAGGAATTTTTTTTTTCAAACGAATTTTCTTAAAAGAAAAGTTAATAAAACTTTCGCTTTATTAAAGTTTGAAAATTAAGCCTGTTTAGTGTTTAAAAAGAATGGTCCTTAAATGTGTATAAAAAAACATTCGCTCTATATTGATAAAAAGTAAAAAAAATGAGATGCGTTCGTTGTTTGTTTGATTAATTTCATTTATAACTCGGATCATCTCGTTTTCGCTCTAGTCAATGTGTTTTTATGCTTATAAGCAAAAGGTTATGTCACTAATACTTACTGGTTGAAATATGATA
>DWGW01000929.1:0-12623 GCA_018247775.1 Udranomia orcinus
CCTTACGAAGTATACTTACTACTCGAAGGAAGCAACTACTTATAAGGTTTGAACATTCGTTGTATATTCTTCCATTCCTTCGATTCCGAAGTCATGTCCTACTCAAGACATTATTATACAAGATTTGAGATATAAAAGTGAACTGTTTGAAGTAAATATCTTTTTACAACGGTCAATAGCTATTTTTAATATAATGTAAAGCCCGCATAAAACTGTCTGAACCCCGAATTAAAATAAACATTATTCTTTATATTCTGTTCTTAATCTAATGTAAACAAAACCATAATTATTTAAAACAAATATGGTACCTAAGTTTTTTTTCTTCTCCGCCAACATCTGAATATCCACGTAATAAATAAATTATTTCTGAGTGTCGTTTCTATAATGAAGGCGGGTCTGAGAAGGAAGATGTTCTGCAAATAGGGCCAACTAATTTGGGCGACACGCTTTAAAACGGCATATAATAAAAGTTAATGGGACCGCTCTCTTCATGATTCCTGGCGACGGCGGTGCTCATTTTCCTGCCCGATGTTTTGCCATGTTAATTAGCATTTTGGCACTGAAATTCGAATTATTTGGAAAACAAGGTGTTGCACGTAAAGTCTGCAATGAGACTGTCGTGTTGTTTTAATGTGTTTATCTAAATACGAAAGCTCTGAAGTGTCTGACCTAGGATTGCATTGTTATTTTTGTTACTTTAGCCACCGGGTAACGAAACTTAACTCAGTACTGTTTTACCGGGTTGTTATTTATTTTATTTTTTTCGGACAATATTTCATCTTTACGTAGGAACCCGTGTCTTGTCGTACTTTCTGACTTTTTCATTGTAATATTTATATGCACAGTATTGAATGTACTTGTATTATATTAGACTTTTGGAATAGTAAAACTAAATAGTAATGTATATAAGATAATGTTAAATTTTGCCAATTTTGAATATTATCGTATTAAACCACATTATATATATAAACAATAAATAAACAGTGTAACACAAAATACATTAAGTAAACACACAGCTGATATTATGTTTTCCACTAAAATCATAAATAATACTCAATGGTCCATACGTAACATTCAATTTCCGCGCCCCCGGTCAAATGATCATGGCAATATTACAGTGGTCTGGCTTAGACTCTTTATAGAACGATGTCTATCTAATTTCATTTATTATTGAAAATAATTTCCCTCCTGTCTTACGCTGATCTTACTAGAAAACATTTTATAAAACATTAACTACCGTGCATGTTAATATTTTGTGTCATTCATCATATTTAAATTTTAGTGTAGGTATTTTATGTTCGTTTCTCAGTGACAATCAGATAAAATGGCTATTGAATTACTTCTACTAGTAAATTCAAGACATTTTGTGTCAAAAGGCGATTGGATTAACTTATATGCATAATATATCTGTTAATAGATCTCATGTATTTTTATAGCCTCTCCCGCGTAACGCCACGTCCTAGTATTTAGGAGAAAGAAACTTACAAGTAAACTTCTTTAGATCTATATACAAGCAACGTAGCAAGTAACCACTATTATAACTTTACATAAAAATACGCATCATTGTATTGTTTTTAAAGCAATCGCTGAAGAACTTACGGTGATTAGTGATTTATACAAAGAACGGCACATTTTAATTAATTATAGTTTTCTTATCCCACCGTTATTTTCTAACAACGAAGATTGACTGAGAGAGAAGGCTTTACCACTTACCACTACCACTCTAAAAAATAAAATGAATATAATCGAAGATTTACATTATATCATGTATCAATAATGGTCCACTCCATTTATTATCTTATTTAGCTGCTTGTTTATTTCTTTAATTGGGTCATATTTAGTAATTGAAGTTTGAATTCAAGATGGCGGCCGCTACAATAGCTAATTCAATAGCTTTTTTCGTTGTAACTTCGTCAATACGGGTATGATGATAGGACTTGACTAGGAGAATAGTAGTGAACTATAAAAAGAGATTTACAACCAATATGGCCGCCAAAAATATAGCAGTTTACACTTTTTTCAGAACTACATCAATATGGGTATTTAATGAAAGGTATTTACTAGTAAAATACTGTACGCTATGACTAATTTTAAATCTAAGTTGGCCGCTGGCATAAAATGCATATAACTAAAAACTGAAAAATAAATTTAGTTAAACTAAAATATTATAAAAAAAATAGACTAACAGTTTAACATTATTGGTTTTTAATTAATTTATTCACTTGGCACGCTACAGCTTTTCAGGGACTCTTCATACTAACTAGACCATGAGAGTAACCACGTGTGTAACTTAAGATCACTTTCTAACAGGGCGGCGTCTGCACACTTATGGGGCAGTCTCCACGTTCCATCAGGTAGCTGCATACTTATTATTCACACTTTATATTATTCACACTTGTACATTTTATTTATAATTTTAAAGGTGGTAGAACCTACTATGGTTCAACGTCGGAGACAACACCGCAGCTTCTATTTCTGCCTTATAATAGCAGTGTTCCGGTTTTAAGAGTGGGATAAGGAACATATGTAACCGAGGCGTTCTTAGTTAGTCCTCATGGGTAGCAACGCACTTCTATATGACTCAAGAAGGAACTTCAATTCTATGGTAAATTGATTACAAGTCCATGGGCCGCAGTGATCGCTTATCACCAAGTAGACCTGTAGTGGCCTTTCCGTTCTTCTCTTCTACTTTAGGTTCACATTAACTTGTTATACACCTGCTACGTATTTACTATACTGCTCTATTTTCTTGTCTGTGCACCTCGCTTTTATACATGTATTTTTTACTGCAATTCCAAACTTCCATCGGGAAGAAATTGCTGCTTAGCGATAAGACCGCCTGTTGTAATGTGCCATGTTTACTTTTTGTATTTTTGTATTGCCTGTTATTTTTTGGTGTATGAATGAAGAGTATAAATAAATAAATACACTTAATGTTGGACAAAAAAAACTGGTTGTTATTACAACTTCGAAAACACCGACAATACCAAATTTATTTAATGCGCTTAGATTAACAAATCCGTATAATTACTTAACAAACATAACAACATGTACCCACAAAGACAAGCTTATCTCTTATGGTCTACTAACCAAAGAAAAACGTAATTGACAAACAAAGAGCAATATTCTGTTATAATGAACTTCGTACCTGTTAAGTTCCCTGTTTCTGCGTAACTACAATGAACAAAGTTGTCCTGAAAATAAACGAGGAATCTGTTTAATTTTACCAGCTTTAAGTCGCTTTTTATCTTTTGTCTTTTCAAGTTGTAGGAACAATTATTATCTCGGAAGATATCTGTTCCGTGAAATATGCTTAGATTCCGTTAAACAACTAATGATTATAAATAATGATGAATAAACAACTTTTTACTATAAACTAACGGCTATTGCGCAGGAACAGATTTATATTATAAGTAAAAAGGAAAGAATGAATTGACCTGGATGGAAGAATCAAATGTTTTTATTAATTAGAAAGCATACAAAGATACTGAACGTCATATACATTTTCTTAAGTCAGGGGTCATCGGCTTTCAACGCCTTTAGGTTCCTTTTGTGGTAGACCGAGAGAAAAAAGCCGACGAAAAAAAACTCGGCGAAAAATGTATACCTAGTATAAAAGTAAATTATTATTTATTATGACATAGAAATCTTGTATCTAACTAATGATTAAATTATTTTACCAAAAATATGGTTTCCTTTTTCATTTATTATTAACGTACGGTTACCTTAAACTAAACTACAAGAAGTACAATCGTTATTGATATATTCACGCGAACTTCATCTTTTTCGAATAAATTTCTCTGTTCGTTAGCTCCGTTTTAAAGCACTTACCACCAACATAGTTTAAATTTCCGTAACACCTACAACAAAGTCCAACAGCCCAACTTATTTATCGTCTTGTACCAGAATTAGCAAATTAACAAAGCTATCGTCACGTAATTTAAAACTAATTAAGAGAGGAAAATGCTGGCACCAAATGCTTACTTTCTGAGAAAATGGACTTTGCAAATATTCGCCGGAGAATAAAGTGACTCGGAGCGTTTAACTTTTGTATTCAATTAAATAGAAAGCTCTAGAATAAATGGTAGGGATAGTAGAATCGCCGCCATAAATTTTAGCGATTTGGTCCTGGTTATACTCAGTTTAATATTTATGAAGTCGATTTGTCCAGCTAAACAGATAAAAAGAAATCTATTCTTCAATCCAGCACAGAGATTTCCGGTTCCCTTTTGTCAATTTTGGTATTATTGCAAACAAAATTATTTAACTCAAAGAATAATTAAATAACATTAAGAAATAAAACATTTGAAACACAACAAAATGTAGATCTTTGTTAAGGCTTACTTTTCAACACCATTGCTCGATATAATAAACAGGAATCTGTCAACAGTTTCAAAGATTAAACATGAAAGCAATGTCAAAAATAGATAGAAAAGTTACATTATGAGTTACAATAGTTGATTCTAGCATTATCCTACATGGCGTATTAAATTCTGAACAAATCTAAAGCAAGCGAAATACAGCATTTACAATTTTACCTATGAACCTCTCACCAAATCACTCTTATTCATTTCTAACGCGGACACAACTTGAGTACAAAACAACACTAAATCTCAAGCACAAAACAACACCAATTCTACTGTAATACCTGATTGAGTAAAATAAGAAAATTTAAATAATAATCTAACAATAAAACGAAAGGGTTGTAAAATAAATCCTATAGTTCAAGGTTATAACGTGACTAGTTGGCATATCTCAGTAAAAACATAGTCACGTGCTTCAAAGCTACATTGTGTGAAATACACTAGATTTATTTACTGATGGCATGTCACCCAGTGCACTGCTGTGCTGAGACATCTAAAACACAAGCTTACCCTGATGTAATAGCAGGATAAGCGCGTTTGAAACATTTTTATGATGAAGTGAGAATGCACAGCAAATACATAGATTACGGTGATAACGACTAGAGTTTCTTGTGTTGGTGTAAAAGATTATTCCGTAGATACTTTTTATAAACACAGTTTATAGGTTACATAAAAATATTGATTTTAAATGATAATAAAGCATGGTGGCAAAGATAATTATCATGAATACATCGTCGCTGGAAGCGTAATTGTTATTCTTCTTCTTCTCATAAAATAGAACTTCCCAGGAGAGCTAAAAAAAATTCTAAACTAAAAAACCGAAAAGATACCTTTTTAAATCTCAAATACAACTTTTAACCAATTTTAGAGTTACAGGAAATACGCTTTGGCTTGAACAGAAATAATACAAATTTTGTTTGTATAGAAATATCGATTCAAAGTTGTAAGACAGCCTACTATTATTTATTGTGTGTGCAATTTGATGAGAATAATAATCTATAGTGTACAATGTATATAAAATAATTACCCGTTAACGTTTTTTGTACACAAAACACTCACAATAACGCGTAAATCGAACGGTTTAAAGTCTCACCATACGTATTTCATAAGAATGTATATTGCATTGTGAATTGAGTTTTAAGCTCTTCGGGTATATTTTTTATCCTCATTTTTTATGCATTTCACGATGACGGCCGAATAAAGCCATCGTGCGGTTAAATATTTCAAATGACATTATGAAATGTAAAATATGTGCACATTTTATTCGAATTGTTGTGAATGGTGGATTTAATTATAAAGCAATAATTATGTAGTAGTAATATAGTTCGGTTATAATAAGAAAAAAATGGTTACGAAGTTGTTAACGGACATTTATTGTTTCTTTGAAGTACTTCCGTGTTTCTTTTGAAGTACTTACATATGATTATTTAAAAAATATAACGATCCCTAATGTTATAACGATTCCTGCTATTAAGTTATGACTGTTAAAATTTGGTTGCATACAGTTTGACCTACAAACTTTAACAAGATAAGGCGAGTGCGTAAGTAACTTTTTATATGTATGGGGTAGCAAATGAAGCGGCAATAGCCCAATGGGTAGTGTGACGGACTGACGATCGAGAGGTCGTGGGTTTGATCCTCACTTCCTCATTGCACTATTGACGTGAACCCACACCTAACACAAGCCTTCGAGCTTATCTGGAGGGGTTAACAAAATTATTAGTATGTTTTGACATGCTAGTAATTAAAAAAAAAAAGAAACAAAAATTGATAGTCCCCAATCCGTATGAGTTCAATGACAGTCCCCAATCCGTGTGAGCTCAATGACATGATGTCAAACGTTAGTTTTATATTTTCTTCTTATAGTACATTAATTATTATACAAGGTATTCAACAACGAAAAAAGAGAAACATTTCACCATTCATCATCATCGGTGCAGAAGACTTAGTTTAAATCAGTAATAGTAAAGAGAACAATCTCAAAACTGATACGAAGCCCTGGTGCAACGTCATTATTTTGAGCAAAATTAAATGAAAAAACACTACCTACATTCATATACAGGATAATTTTTCGGTTTTTAATTAATTTTGTTTTGATACTTTCATAACATTATAACATTTATAACAAAATTTCACCACTTGCGAGTTACTCCTAAAGAATACGTAGAAGTTAAATTAAGTAGAATTATATCGGAAAGCGGATACTTACTCGTGAAGTTTCCCGCTGAAGAGAACAATAAATCGTTTGCTAAAACAAATAACTTGACTTCGGAAATTAGTTGTTGCCTAATTGTTGGTGCTGATGTTTAACAATAATTAGGAGCGAACTAATTTCTTACTTTTATCATTGGACATCAAGAGACGATCTCTAGCGGTACCACTATCCAATTAGAGGTGATATTTTTGCTCAATACAAGCAGTTTTCTTTATTCTAGTTTGATGAATAGGATATGACTATTACTATACATGCGTTTTCAATCTATGTTAATGCTAATCAATACATTTATGACGGTTTTTAAAACTAACTCTTGGTGTATTCGAATTGGTTATAGACGTATAGCTGTGATCGCTTTAAATTGGACCCTATTATATGTTGATTAATAGACGTTCCTTACTATTAAAAATAAAAATATCTGATAGCTATTACATTTTGATCACGAAAAAAGCTAGAGCTAGAAAAAAGTCTATGCCATCGGCGGCTGACCTATTTTTGTCCTCACTTGCAATGTTGGTTCTAATATTTATCACTTCAGTTATTGAACTGGTATTTTTGAGCGTCAAACGATCGTTTAATAATAATTGACGATGAAGTTTTATTACAGCAATGAAACATATTTGATAACTTATTTCTTTCTACCACTTTGGTCAAGTATAAAGTGGGTGTTGTATTACCGCATATAAAAAACTAAAATTCTAGACGATAATTGAATTTAATGCTTCAATTTCTATGGGACTTACAAATATCGATCCTAACATACACGAGAATACCATAGTTGGTATTATAAGTATCGTTAAGTAAAATTTAATAATCGGTTTAATGATGGTTAAGCCAATTGAACACAAATTTTAATCTCCGTCTATTTGTGTTCGGGTTATACGAGGTAACAATTTCGTCTAACAGGCACTTATAAAGTTTACCTGCAAATTATTTACATCAGATGGACCTCTATAATATGATTAACATTATAAAAGTCATTAAGTTTGCCGACGAACAGCTTCACATAATGGAATTTTGTTCAGTGTTGCTTTAATGGAATAAGTGTTAAAATATTTGTGTAGGCAAGAGAAAGTCGGCAATTTTGTTAACAATTAGGTGCACTTATTATATTTTGATTATATTTGTCAATGTATTTTAATCTATGTTTGTATATATTTCTAAAAAGAACATTTATAATTAATAAGCATTAATTTCCATATAAGTTTGTGGACGAAATAATTTCCCTCGACCTCGTTATCTCATCATAAAATCAACAAAAAAATAACACAACTTAACTAAATATGTAAAAATATTTAAAGGATACTTTAAGAATAATAACCAAAAGAAAATTGCATCAAAACTTCGATTTAAAAATAATTTTGGCGCAACTCGAGTCGAGACCGCAATTACAGCCGCTATTGCGGTGGGTGATGAAAAATTTGAAGATAATGAAGTCCGCGAACTTATTGTACAAAATTCAAAATTAATTGAAAAGTTAGGTAAGGGCTATGTTAAAAATGAGAAGGAAAATTGGTCAGAAATAAAACTTGCAAAATACAAGACTGTCGACGATAAAATCCGTTAGCTTTCATCGTTCGAAGGCGGACCGTAAAAAATGGAAATTGGGAAATTAAACAATTTACTAATATATACAGAATGACTTAATAGTTCTGTTGAATACTGAACTTTCTTACGGTAAAGAATAATTAAATAGAAATATTTTAGATTGTCATATAAACAAACCACTTTTGTAGTTTGCAAAAGGAAACAACTGAATGAATAATGATTGCTAGAACTATTACGTATTGGTTCTAGAATAAAATCTATATACAAGAATATTAAGTATAATTCATAATTAGTAGAAAATCTGTTCTAGAAGAGTTGAATATTATGAACTATTCAATTCAGTGAATAATATCAAATACAAGATGACTAACAAACAACGAAACGAATAAACTATGAAAATATAACTAACCTCAGTTCCGATCAAAAGTGTACAATAACTAGTTTGGGAACGCGAAGATGATCTATGTTGTCCTCAACATACGCCTTTTGGAATAATCGACCGTGGGTGTTTACGCATAAATCACAATACTACTCTGTTCGTATGCAATCTCTGCAACTACATTTCTATCTAAGAAACGCTTTACATATTTTCGAACAAAACAGATTGGATAGACAACGTTATTGAACTATCACTTGCAAAGCGTTTTCGTGAATCCATTTTTAAAGATATGTCGTGCGAGATCTGAAGTTAATGTTACTGCCAACACAAGATATGGTTGTTGATGCGTATTTTCCAGATGGTAAAATGTAAGATTAGATCCGTATGTTACTGTTTTATTTTGCTAAACTATGTTGTAGAATACAGTTTTAAGTTGTATAATCTAACAATTAAGTTTACTTATCTCTGTTTCATGTCCAAACAAAGCATTATTTCCCGAAGTTTTAAATGAAGTTCAATGTAAACTGGATTTTTTTAATATGATAAACCATAGTTAAATTCATCTTTTAGTTTTTAAATCAATAAAACTTAAGGCCTGATTTTTCTTGACAAAACTGGAAATGATTGCATAATGTCGTGATTGTCGTACAAATTTAGAGTCCTGGTTACCCATCCAAAATACCTATTATGCATGATATATCATATCGCTATATAAATATACATGTTTTACTTGTAATAATATTTACAATTCATACTATTACTATGAATATAAAAGTAACTTGGTCAGAACTGATTTGGAGGAAATTTGGCATGGAAAGAGTTTGAGATCCAGGAACGGATAGTTTTTCTCCCAAAAATAAAAGTTCGTAAGAAGAGAATCCTAATTATATGTGCCAAGTAAATATTTTTCGCTAGCCTGTAATTTTTTTAATTTACTAGGATGCGTTCTTAATAAATTGAAGAAATTAGAACTTTAGAAGTGAATCATCTTATGAAGTTTAATTGCATTTCACGGTGGAAGCTGGTTCCTTTGAACGATGACGTCTAGCGGAAACACCTAATGGGCGAACTGAAGTAGATACTGAATTAGTCATCTGGAATATCTAGAATCGTTGGTATTCAAGTGTTGGAACGTCTTCAATAGAAACTTTAATCTTCTTTAAAAATAATAATCTCGGATCCCTTTAAGTAGACTGGTCGTCTATAATATTGCAAGTCTTTGGAAGCTGACATCCTGGTACTTGAAGTAGAAACGCTACTTTAACGTTTAGATAAAGAACATCAATATTTTCAATTATTATCGTTTGCTGACCAACTTCCTAGTATTTGATTTCTGCTATTTCGAGATAATAATTATTTATGATACAGAAAATTAAATACGACAATTTCTAAACTAATGCAAGAGCTAAACGGAGCAGTTATTTGTTTTCGTATAATTCCTTCCCACTGGACTCGTAACGGATATTGCGTTCGCTCCAGAGTGTAGCTTTTTAAATATTTTATAAACAAAAAATGCAGCTGATCTCTTTTGTATGCAAAGTTTGCTTGAAACTTTTTAACTTAACTTTTCTATATGAAAAATAGCATTGGGAGTTAAAATTTAACTCAAAGGCCATTACTCAAGACGAACTATTTTCTTCTGGATATAAGACTTAATCTATGTACAATAAAATCGTTATTTTAAAAATATTAGATAACTATTCTAATAATAAAATTGAATTTCATTATTTTTCCAAAGAATCAACTTGAATTGATTTCAATTTTTCTTTCTGTGATTTTTTTCCACTTTGCTCATATCTTTTTAATAGATTGTAAACGATGGTGAACATTTTGTATTACATGATGACTTATTAAAACAACAAAGTTAGATGTATCTTAACAATAAACATAATATGTATAATAGAGGAAATAGCTACAACATATTCAATAGAGACAAATTCTTAAAAGTAAATAATATGAACAAAAAGTTGTGGTTGCCTATTGTTATTTTTTTTTTGTACTGATTACTTTAATTTGTAAATTCACTTAATTTTCAGACCTGTATTTCGTCTTTACTTTATCGTTATCTTTATTTTATTCTTGTTAGAGAACTTCGCGTTTGGAAGCAAGTAAAGTATATTTTGTAAATTTACGAAGATCAGCTTTATTATTGTAGATTTGTCTAGTACACCCACATCAGTTGTAGACGCTAAGAGCCTCGGGCCTTGTCTCAGCTATGGCGAGCTAAAATATTGTGTACTAGTTTTTGCGATCTTCTCGACTTCGTATACTAATTAGGTCCAGAAAGTATAACTTTAATTTACATTAATAACTGTCGTTAAGTCATGACGTTTTATAGGAAGACTTTATCGGAATATACAGGGTTTTAAGTGGATAATTACAATAGTGTTATATTTTATCAGGGAATTGTATGTACTCGTATATCATCTATGTGCCAAATTGTATCAACATTCTAGTGCAATTCAGCCATTTTTTCATATTAGACATAATTTTAAAGCATACAACTTTTTACATTTATAATATCATATAGTCTAAATAATAATAAAATATAATATCATATCATATTTAAAAATTGTAACATGGCTTAAGATTTTTGTTAAAATAGAAAAAAATGCTTCCTCAACCTTAGGTTATAAATAATACATTATAGTCGAATTAAACATCCCACGAATTCAGTCCAGGGTTCTCATTGGCCTGTTATATCCAGAATTGCTGACATGAAAATGTCTACTTCCCTTTACCTGGCTACTTGCCCATATCGCTTGTCGTTGGACCTGGCGTGACGCCAGAAGAAATATTAGTTACCCCTCCACTAGAACCTTGACCTCTCCTGTGCTTCAGAACTCGCTTAGAACTTATGGTTCTCTTAATAATCATAGTGCAAATAAAATTTGGTTCTGATGAAACGTAGGTTTTTTATCACTACGAGCTATACCTTTGTCTAAAAGTTTACTCAAACTCAACTCAACGTACTAACGTTACGAAAATGCATACAATTGTTGTAAAAACTCAAGTCAAGTCAACTGAGAGTCAAAAATATTCAAATTGTCAAATCACTGACCAGATTCAAAACTCGCGCATATACTTTAAACCGAACTATATCTACTTACTATATTTACTCCATTTTTTTAACATTTAACCGTAATAAATGTATATAAACAGAAATTACTTAAAAGCGAATAAAATTAAAGCTTGCCGCAAATATTATCACAAACAAATTACACCATTGGGTTACTAGGGTTGGTATTAGCGTAATATGCTGAATGTCTCCGTAATCACCGCATATATCTTTTTAATGAACTAGTAGCCTGCGTTTGCTATGCGAAAATGGGCTTTGGTGGCAGTTACCCAAATATATGGTTCGTCTTATAAATACTGAGGAGTCTTTAAAATATACGCTAAGCGAATTTTGCCATTAAAATGAACAGTTTTATGGCTCCAGACATTTCTACTGCATTTACAATAGTCTTCTCAACAAAAGACTTTATAGGAATATTCAATTTGCTTAAAGCTTCCACAGGAAATTCTTTTGATAGGCGTGATATAAAATCTAGTAACCTCACAGTGATCTCTTCAGACAAAAGATAGTCTTTAAATTTCGCTACCTGATAGTAATGCTTATAGGTAGTTATGTAAACTTAGTCAAAGCCTACAATATGTTGACACCGATAATGAGAAAATAATTGGACCCAATGAACCCTGTGGGCACGGAGCATGCATTCTCGTCGACTCATATCACATATTTTAATTTTACCGCCATGTTTAGAAAAAATGTTTTACTTAAGAAGAATACCGAAATAAATTAGACAAACAGTTCAAATTTCTTTCTAAATCCATTCGAAGCTGCAGCTGAATCCAATTTTGGAGCAACAATCGTACACTTCCAAACGGAACAAAAAGAAACATAATCACATATCGAAGAAGACGCGATCATTGCGCCCTTACTGGATTATAATAACAGTGTTCCAGCGGCGAACGGATAAATGGTAATGAGCGGTATTCGAGTGAGTGAGCGCAGAAGGCATGCTAGTTTGAGATGCCTTGGGGCCCGCAACGCGTTTCTTTCAACACGTTGCAAATTGTGTGTTTAATACGAGCTTAACGCTTCATATCAAAG
>DWGW01000930.1:0-12614 GCA_018247775.1 Udranomia orcinus
TTGTTAATAATAAATAAATAAATAAATTATTGTTGTAAGACAGAATGGGTCTGGTGGTAGTGCCTTCAAAGTCGATATTTTATATGTTTAACTACCATAAGCGATAAAACATAGATTTTGATATATTTTATTATACACATTCCATGTCCAGAAGTATTCAAAACTTCCTGATGTCATCAAATACGAGGTACTTGTTCAACTTATAATCCGAACACAGCAAAGTCAAGGGAAGGTTATGATTTTGGCAATCTATTGAAATGTTTACGTGCGACTAGGTCATTTGTTAACTATATTGAAGGTAGCATTTACGTAATCTAATAAATCGATTAAACCTTTGAAGTTTATGATTGTTTTGTCATAAACTCATAGTTGATATTAGCCTGAGTGTGTATTTCAGTCAGTTCCATGATATACTATGAACAGTACGAAAAATATATATCAAGAATACAATACAGCATTTTATAGAAAACAAACTTATAGAACTACTATACCAAACAATTGAAAAAAACTTAAAGGCATATTCATTATATCAAATACCTCTCATACATCTCAAACCAACACAACCAACAAATACCATAAATAACTTCACCTTATATCTACACTCGTACAGACAACCAGCAGAGATTGCTATATAAACACGAATTAGCTGTCACAACACTACGAACGGAAATACTACAAAAGTAAAGGCACCACAATATTTTCGTGGCTAATCCACTCATACATTGTGTAAGTGCTAAAACTAGATACATTAGTAAATCAGGCGTCCCGACGCTGTGTATCTGTTTGTTCGAACAATTACATACGCGAGGCGCCAGTCGACAAACATAACTACGGCAAACTTTATATGTATTGATAGAACATGTTGTTCCTCACTCACTACACTAGTTTGTACTTTGGATTTAAATAACTGCGACAACATTAACAGTTTTTTTTATAACTTTAAGGTAGCATTGTTAGTATGCAATCCAGCTGATGATGAGTGGTCCCTACCGCCCATGGACATCTGTCGACCCAAGATAGAAGTTAACCCGTGCATTGCTGATTAAGAAGACTGAGGCGAGGATTAAGATGGAGCGTTTAAGGTTATGTTAAGGTGAAGGTTGAACGGTTAAGTCTCTTACCACTCCTTCAATCCAGAACTCTGCTGTTATAAGGCAGACGCAGGTGTGGCGGTGCCTCCGGAGTTAACCGTAAAAGGGTTATTCACGTTTAATGTTTGATATACTTCCGTACTGTTTAACAACCTTTGTTTATGTTATATATATATATGTATATATATAGATATAATTGTAGCTATAGTTGTAATAGTTGTATATAGGTATAATGTTTGTAAGCAGATAATTTCATATATTTAAATGTAAGTTACAAAATATATTTTTAAATCATGTTGAATTTCCTATAACTATATACATGTAAGATATGTTTATATTCCATGATTTGGACGCTTGAATTATATAACTTCATACAATGCGTTCTTTTCTTAAATTGGTACATTGAGACACGTAGCAAATGGTGAAAGTTCTGAATATTTGGCACTACTATTATGTAGTAGCATTTTAGATACATTTTAATTTAGAAATGATTTTTGATAGAAATGAATTTTTCATTGGACCAAAAAAACTATACTGCAAATATAACTACTACCTACTACAAATGGAAAACATATAATACTTTCGCCGCAACGTTACGCATTCAAGTTATACTTGTTTGTATCAACTTATTTTTAATTAAATTTTGTTTTCCATTTCTCCATAGTTAGCATACGTTAGTAATCACAGTACAAGTAAACACAGTAAAAGTATTCTTGAGGCGTCTTCACATGGCGTAGAGTATCTTGTGTAGTTTAGAAGGACTTCGAAATAAAAAATGACTTAAAGATACTGACGAGCTTTATGCATAGTAATAAATAGGTGTGACATATGCCAACAGAGTGACAGAGATATAGAGAGACAAAATTGTTTAAAATTAAAAAAAAAATCTAAATTCTCTTTTTTCGAAGTGTGATAAAAAATTTAAAAATGATACTCAACTACCATTCAAGATTATTGAGAACTCAGCTTACTCGAGAAACAAACAAATTCCATAAGCCATTTAGCTCGGACAATCTTATCGTTTCCACACATTTACGTTATTGGCATTCTTAAACATTTTATAGTTATCACTTTATCTCTCAGTACGTATTATGTCTCTACAATTGTTATCGATACGATCATTATGCATGGCGCCAATATCCAATATCAATAAGATAACGATTTTCCAATATTGCGAATCTATATGTGTACACAGCAACACGTCTTACCGGCGTCCGCCGAAAAGTTACAATAAAATAAAATACATTTTTACACCTCACGCTCTCGAATGGTTATTCAATATTTGCTAATATTTTATGCCACATAATATTTCCATGCATCGATCGTAATTCAAGCGCACACAGTGAATATCGTAAACTTGATTCATATTATGATAATTCTCATATAATATAATATGTATTTTTATATGTCCTACTATTATTATATTACTTTTACTATTGAATAATTCATTACTATTCATATTAATTATTGTAGTCTATTCCATTACATGTCATTTATTCCATTTCCAAATTTTGTCGGATTTTGTAATATGTTGGACATGATTGAATATTTATTTAACTGCAACTTTATCTTCCTGTGTTACTGTTCTCATTATCTTTGCAGATTACCTTCATGCCACTGTAGTAAGTACAAATTTCGTACATTTACTTACACAATTAAACTAAATTATAATTATGCCAAATAAGTATACAATATCATAAAAACTGTGTACCTCTTTAGTATTAGGAATACAATTATTACTAATACTAATACCGATACTAATACTAATATGCATCCTAGTTCAAACTCGACTGAACTTTCACGAGTACATGTCACTGAAGTAAATACAGATAGCGTAGTGTGTACAACGGTAGTAGAAATCCAGACGCAATGTGACGACATTGACTGTCATGTGGTCAGCTATCGAAGTGTCAATGAACTTAGTATGTCCCAATTTGCTGGGAGTTTCTAACGCTGAAATTTTGTTCCCAAAGTTTTGTACGAATTTCTAGTAAGATCATATTTTAAGTTAGAGCAACTTCTATTTAGCCGTTACGCTGATGTTATGGATAATAATGACTTCTAGGCGATATTGTTTTTATTTTTATAAAATAACGTATTGAAATTAAGAGATACTTAGCGACTGAAAAATCCCTTGTCTAAGTCGTTTGGGAAATTATTAAATAATAACGACGGTAAGGTATTTTGGTCAAGTGATGGGAATGTCAGATTATACTTCAGTATAGTGTATGTGATAAAAGTAAAAATATATGCTATGTTTAACCATGACATAATTTGTATATTAGTATAATATTTAAAAGAAGAAAAAATATACAACAAAATTTTACAAAATTTTTGACAACAAAGCCTTTTGACTTACCTCGGACACTGAAATATTTATTATAGTTATTTACGAAATACCTAATTGCATATAGGTATAGCTATTTAAACTTAGATGAATATACGAAAAATATACACATGTAATACATAAAGGAACAGCTCATAGTGTTTTAAATGTAAGAATGCCGTCATTACTCCAATTGACGAAAGAACCGATAACAGTGCTCGTTTAAAAATACGTTCCTGTTTGTTTGTTCACACTTGATCTTATATTAGCAGTTGTGATCAATCATATCCAATCTACAATGACAACTCGGGCGTATTACCAATTAATTCTAATTGTATTATGAAATACTGATTTAGGGACTAGGCACAACGCACTTGCTTATTAACGTCACATATTCATTGATAGCCAACAGCTAGACGCTTGTGTAATGTATTTTAACAAGACGTATACATTATATTAATGATCTAGAAGACTACGTTTTATAATTTGTATAGTTAACTATAGAGTCGAGACCAGGTCCCGGCAAGAGGCTATAGGCCCTGACGAGGTGGACTAACGACCTAAAGAGGCAGCAGGAAACTACAGGATGCAGAAGGCCCAAACTGGGCTGAGTGGCATCGAATAGGGGAGGCCTACGTCCAGCAGTGGACAACCTAAAGGCTGACAAATGAATTATGTTCGGAGCAATTATAGGATCTTCAAACAACATTTGATCTATTTCTGATCTATATAACTCTTGGAGGTATACTAAACTACCTAAGATTTAAGCATTACTCAGTCAAATTCGAAGTATAAACGTAATGAGCATTAAAAACGCGATTTTCATACGAAAGCAAAGAACAATCTGCTTATCAAACGCTTAGCGCGTTTCCAAAGTGGCTTACTCATCGCGATTGCTCACTGCTGTACGTAAAACTGTTAATCGTATTAGTGTTCGGTCAACTGATTGCAATGAAGAACGTTTGTGCTTATTACGAGGTCATGATCAATTGTACAACTTGAATAACTGTCTATAGGTAATAACAATAGAAACAAATGAAGTTTTGTAACAAGAGTCAGTAAATAAAGAATAAAAGATTCATGAGAAATTATTAAAGAAAACATTGTTATAATTAATATCTAGAATAAACATCGTATCAATCAACTTGGCAAGGAGGTTCATTACGGAAGTTTTTGTCGCATCCATTTGCTCAGAAAATGTTTATAACTTTTTATCACCATTTATCTAATGCTAGAAATCAAAAAGAAACTAGTGTAAATATTAGAAAATAGTATACATAGTAAATTCCTATAAACTGCTTAAATATAAATAAAACGAAACGACATAGTATGTGCTAGCAATAAGGGTAAGGATTTTCCAATTACCACTTTATAACAACTGTAAAAAGGGTGTAAACTGTGCCATGAATAGCTCGCCTTTTGCTTTGTGTTACTTACTGTTGGCACTACTTTTCGCAACAAAGTAACGTTTGAAACATAAGCCCTTCGTGAGAAACCTATCCGTGCTTCTCGATTGTACGTTGTTTCGTTTCCCCGTTGTATGTTTATCAGTAATTTCCCTTAGATTGATGTGCTAAGTTAAAACTCATGTATTTTAAGGCTCTAAGCTGACGAATGTTTGTAGAGTGCATACCTTAGCACCGCTGCAAAACCACTCTGCAAATATAGATATACCATAAAACACTCGCGTGCATCCGACCTTTCTTCGAGTACCACACTCAGATTGGAACTGACTGCTCTGACGTTGTCAAGTTATATGTCTACTTTTTGGATGTGATTCGGGAAATATTAGAATCGCCAGATCATAAGAAAAGTACAAGTTCACGCCGTTAAGCTTGATATCTGAATTAAAAAAATAATTTAGACTTCTATATGAATTCAGCAACAATTTATTGGTATTAAGTAACAATTAACGATACGGAGAAATAAAGAGATTGAGTTCTAAGCTATCAAATAGTTCTATCACCTTTTTATATTTAAAAGCCTGTCTATTTAAAAGCTATATCTTCTTTTGGGCAAAATTATAGAAGATATCGCTTTCGTACAGAAGCTATATATCATTATTTGTGTGCAATATGTTCATTACATACAATTCATAAAGACGTTTAATTCGCAAAATGCATTAGCACCTACATCCAACTCCTTGTCTTAAAGTTCGACGACTTCAATGAGATTAAGGCATTTTATGCGTACATACTAAAGTATTCGAAAGGTAAACATGTTTGTGAATCCACGTCAAATATTCCGACTTGGGGTAGACTGGAAAACATCGTGTTACGAAAACAAATTCTGTGTATCGATAATTGTGTCTATTAGTATGGACCATTGCGCCGTAAAGCCTTAAATCCAAATCCTAAAGTTATAAATGTGAATGCCAATTTGTTTGTTACGCATTCACATCTTAACTTAACTAATGATTATGAAAGTCTTTATACACATTGTCAACGATAAAGAAAGTTAGAAAATACATTACGCAATTTTACTTAAATTTTATTCTCATTTATATCTATTATAAATTTAAAAAAACTGTTTCCGAGTGGTATAGGATTTATCGCGAGCGAAACTAGGGGTCAAAACTAGTATCAGATATCCAAGAATAAGCGTTGGAAACACATTCGCATATAAAACAAGGTCTTAATAATTCATATTTTATATGACCACATAATATCGTACGGCCATTAGAGCTATTTAAAATTTGTGGTCTGGCATTTTCCTTACATACCACCGTTTGTTCTAAAACTCATCTAATTAATGCAAACGCACGTCTGTACCGTTTGAATATGTGTGTTTAAAATTTAGTATGCGCCATATATGTAAAATCGTGTTTTTTATAATTGTCGTGCAAATATTGCTATAAGTGAAATGAACATTATGTAATTACAACACGCTAAATATAGGAACCGTGTTAGTGGTATTAGAAGTGTTTACGTTTCTTACTTGTATTAGTTTTAGTTTAAAATATTTAGTTTACTCGTACGATGCGTTTCTAGCGATTTTTCTTTTTCAAATAGTTAATAGCCAGTTTTAAGGGATTACGTAATTCCGTTCATGCTTCATACCTACGCGTTAAATCCCTAAGGTTCCTCAGTCCGCGCCATACAGTGTATAGGGCGGCCTCAAACAGTCTTCAAACCAGGAAGCATCAACTACATTGCAAATACAAGGCAATACGCAGAAACGCAGAGCCAGTTTTACGATCTGATTGTGCCTTCGAATGATTTATTCGATATTGACCCAGCATGATCCTCACTAACAACAAAGTGCAACAGTCCTTCATATGGCAAAATATTGGGAGACTATAATTATGCCGAACGAGTAATGTCAACACGTGAAGGCAACTCCCATTGTAGTTTCGAACGCTTGTTTCAATATTAACAAACGTTCGCTACAAACAGACTTCAGTACGTTTATCTTAGCAATTTTATTGCGCAAGCGGGTCTCCGAAAATTAAACGCGAGTTCGCTACGAGCGCGGCTAGTGAAATCCTAAGGAATTTTGATTAAGAAAGATTTTAGTGTTGAAACTGCAAACATGCTAATCGCAGACGATTGCGCAATAAAACGTGCCAGTTGACCGACACTATCAAGGTTCGAAGTATCAGAGGAAGAAAATATGGTTATTAGGATGGCACCGCGCGACCACACGCCAGAACAATTACTTGGACTTCTTTAATGGAAACCGCAACGCTCAGCTTGGATTCCATGCCACGTTTTACGTGGGTTTGCGACTGCGGGCCACAATAACAAACGATTGGCGGTACAAATTTGTAGTGACTTGAACCTTAAATCATGAACTAGGTTTTAAAATGTACATAAAAAACGCTATGACCTATTAGAGTTATTAAACGAACTCCTAAAAATACATTACCAGGGTTTAAATTAATGCCGCCTGTTTAAATCATTAGTGAATATTGAGGTATAGATAACCTCTTTAGTTATTCATTGATGTTCATTCACAGTTATTGCATATACATTTAATATGAAGCACAGTTTTATTATGAATTGAAATAATTTCCAAACTCCAAACTTCCATGTCTGGAAAAATTTCGCCGTTTAGCGATAAGACCGCCTATTGCATGTGCCATGTTCTCTTTTTTTGTATTTGTCTGCTTTATATTGGTATACAATAAAGAGTATAAATAAATAAAAAATAATAATTGACGTAATTATCCTCTTTAATTGCAACTCTAGAATAACATCTCTCTTTAAACAGACAAATACATACGAGTATACATTTAATATGAAACAATTTTATTACGGTTTTTTTTACGGAATTTAAATAATCGGCGACGCTATCCTCTTTAATTTCAACTCTAGAATAACATCTCTCTTCACACTGCTTCTGTTTAAACGCGATGTGTACGTATGTTTATTGAAAATACTAGTAGCAGTCAAATCAATCAAAATCGCAGTACTTGCACAACTGCATGTGAATGCAGCGCAAGTCTCAGAGGAGGGCCGCCTTCACACCCACACAGATAATAAAAACAGACAAATACATTAAAGGAAAATCTCAAATCGATAAACACTCTAAGTCACTTGGCCTGCACATCATTTAATATTACATGATGTGGAATGGGTTTATTTATAAAAGCAATATGCGAGGCACCTTCCATTGTTATTGACCGCCTCTGGACGGGAACGAATGAGGTTATATAAATACGCTCCTACAAAGCTGAGGATGCCGATTTCCGTATTATGTTGAGGTCCTCAGCCATATGTAAGGACTTTTATGAATGGAAGGACTTAATTAGGTTACGCTTATTTATTCTAACGTTTTAAAGGAACATTTATCTTTTGCCCTACAAATTCTTTTCTCCTACAAATTTTATCAATAGAAACAAAGCGTTTTGTTGAAATGAATGACAAACATACAGGTCTCTAAATTTATATTATTAGCCTTCAACGCAATGAAGATTCAAATCTCTCTTTTCCAAAACTTTTAAAAACAAAAAAAAACGAAGTATATACCACATATGCATACCGAGTCTTTGGAATTTCCCGCAATATTGTACCGCTTTAAAACTCAATTTTTGTAACTTATGCAAGCACCCATTATATCCATATTTCATTCGCGTACTAACACTTTAAGTCAACTGTAAATTGTTGAAATTAGGAAAAGCAAACTTCAATACATGGATTGAAATTCCATTCGCGCGATGTTTAAGCCGTCTAAATATAGCATCGTTTAACTATCTTTTTCTCGGCGATTATAATACGCAAACACCTCGCCACCCGTCCAACTTGTAGACGTTAAGATATCTGTAATGTTTATCTGAATTACAAAGAGCCTAGCGCGTAACAAGCCTTGTAGTAGTATGTATTTATCGCTGAGAAAGACTTCGCTGGGGAAAACAATTCAACGTGAACACTAGTTGAAGGTGAATTGGGTTAATCCAAAACTACAAAATATCTAAAGATAATCTGCGATTATGGTACTCATATTTTCATAATGTTCTCACACATCAGAAGGTTGTGTACAGACTACAAAATGTACTCTAAGTGCTTCAAGGTAACTAATTCATTGCTATGCATGTGTTCTACGAATCTCAATCAATTAAATTTCAAACGTGATAGAAGATATGGAATTCAAACATTTCGTCAAAGTGATAGTCAATAATTATAAATCCATGCACAATCACGGCGTGTTGGTGCAGCCTGCAAAATATAATATATAATTACCTGCTTATGATAAAATGGCTGTGCACAATGAAAGTGACATAAATATGCGGGAAATGTCAAAAGATATTATCGTCATTATAACAGTGCCGTAGTTACACCGTTCCTTGACTTAACCTATTTGCATACATGTGTCTAGCAGTTTCACATGCTCTTTTAAATAAAGCCCGAGTTATCCACGAGTTACAAATTTTCACTCGTAACAATCTCCTGTATTGGTTCTCGATCTTTATTAACATCTAATACTCTTCATGTCTCTAATTAATGAAAATTCGATTAAATTAAGAAGAAGAAAGAGAGAAGAGATATATTTAAAGAGAAAGAAAGAGTGAGGTGAGAGAGTAAACGATATTGTAGGTTAATAACATACTTTTGAGGGTGATACTTGCCCAGTGGGAGTCATAAGGATATAAAATTATGAAACATTTGATGGCAACAATGAAACACATATGTATGCAACTACCGAGGTTTATGATAATGACTTATAAAAAGCGTGACCCCTTTAGTATTTAAGCACGAACACTGCTTCCAAGAAACAGTAATATGGCGCTGATGTCACCTTTGAAAACTGATTTAGCGGCTAATATGAATTTAACAATTTCTAAGCAAAATACTGAACATGACATGGCAATATTATTGTGACATATTTAAGTGTAATCGTCGATATCGGATTCTCAGAATATGTCAAACGGACCATGTTATTAAAGCGATTACAACATTGTCACTTCGTCCTCTGTAACAGAAAGTCTTTATACTGTAGTTAGTACCGAAGTAATCAACATAGAATCGAATTATATGTAACTGTTTGTAGATTAGGACGTGTCTATAAAGACGCCTTTTCGTAGTACGAGACAAAGACGACAATTTCACTATCATTCTGCTATACAACAATTATAAATAATGAACGAACTGTGGAATGTATGCATTAAATTTGATGGGCTGTACATCCATCTGTTATTAAACATGTAAGAATACTCCAACAAGTATTATAAATATAATAACTATTCTATCTTTGTATGTCATATCTTGTTTATTTACCTCAAAACAGAGCTTGGTGAAATTTATTGCACAGCTAACAAAACCGGTAAAAAAACCGACGCGCAATCATCGTATCATTTACAATAACCGGTAATCAGAGTAATAGCGCTTTGTGTCGATAAAAGACTTCCATTTAAATCTCCCACAACAAGATCGTTAATGCAATCAAAAGTGCAATAGCGTACAATAGGCATAGCGATAAGGGCGCTTGACATAGAATTGTCCTGAACGAACTGTAACCCAGTTCTAACTGAAGACATCTCGAGTATCTCAGACACTTTCGGTCGAGTGCTGCTGTGTTGCCAACATGACACACTGTGTTGTCGATATTCGATTTTTATTCCGTACTAGCTGGTTCTGTGGGTCCGTTCGCGTGAACGAGCGGTTATTAAGAAGGTAAAGGTGCATGAATTATTTTCATGATTGACAATGATGACATGATTTAAATTTGTCTTTACTGTAACTAGATTTTACCTGCCCATATTAATATTTGTCCCTTAACTTAACTAAGACATAGATAGTTCGTATTCCTATATCCAAACTATGATTATAGTAATTATTGATTAATGGATTAATCGTTTTGATTGTTTTGACAAGATTGTGTACACTGTAAGTTTTAACTTCAGGTGAATGTGAATGTACGTACTTGGTTGTATCTTCACATATACACACATATACATAAGAACATTATGTACTTAATACTTTAAAATATTAAACACATAAATCTTTCACGTGAAGACTCATATAGTATTCTCAACCATAAATTACAATACAATATTTTTTTACAATAAACAAGCAACATTTTCAGTAATAAAATAAACAAAGTAGCATTTGATGAATTGATTATAATAAAAAGCAGAAAGTGCGACACACAATTAAATACAGATAATAAGAAAAATAATTTATTGGAAAATAGAATCAAAATGTTCTTGAACAATACCAATGTTTTCCCCAAAATCACTTCTAAAACCGGTTGGAGACATGATACTCTATCAACGTGTTAGTGATTAGATCTACATTACAAGTACATAACCACATCCCACACAACATTATGCAATAATGTCGAAATCTGTCATTGTTTGCGCTTCACTTCTTAAAACAGACGACGCGGTACAAGTAATTAATTATTCACACATCATCATTAATTTTTGTCAGCGCAGTGTCAAATGGTTGTCGTCACGACGTTCTGGGAACAACAATGGATCAAGATAACTGGTCATCATTAAGGAATTTAATCTTAGTGGAAGTAGACTTTAAGTCTGCTTAGTGGAATGATATAATATAATCTTTATTTTCAGAAAAGTTGACGTCAAAGGTGCGTCAAACGGTTTTCCTGGCCAATTATCGAGTTCAATGAAGTTATATCGCGGACACATTCGTAGGATTTTGTGGGTTTTTTTGTGGTTTACGTGGTTTGTGTTGATTTTATTTCCTGTTTACTACATCCTACGCTTGCGAGATTTGTGTAAGGTTGTCGTGAATCTATGT
Source organism: Udranomia orcinus (assembly GCA_018247775.1). Lineage (NCBI taxonomy): Eukaryota > Metazoa > Arthropoda > Insecta > Lepidoptera > Hesperiidae > Udranomia > Udranomia orcinus. The sequence continues at coordinate 11,622 of DWGW01000930.1, forward strand.
ACCATATAATATGATTGTATAATTTAAACTATTGTAGCATAAAAGCATGGTGTACATTTATGTGGTATTATGTGGTATTGAGCATAACTTTCTTTAGTATTAAGTGTATCCAATACGAATTACTATTATATTATGTGTCCGCATTTAAAATATAATTGAAAAGGCTATAATTTATAAAAAGCCTTCTGGACTCTATCGATCTAACTTCACTTCAAATTAATTACTCAACACCTCAACACCATTAATCAATTACATTACATTTAAAAAAATACCATTGTCATTAAAATTTGTTTTCTGTGACTTCAATTAATCTGCAAAATTTGAAACTACTAAGCAAATCTTTAAATAATTTAATGTTTTACACATTATAGTACGAGAGATAGATAGTCTAGTAACAAATAGGAAGCGACGAGTGAGAGAGAATAGTGAATAATTTCGAGATATTGTCACAAACGACTACTAAATCTATAATAAGGGCCCAGCACAACTACTAAACGTAACAAAACACACTCACACATTAAAACTCTATGTGTGTCGTTCTTTAATCGCAACACAGTTATCGACACTGAAATCGGGCTATAAGTGATGAATTCGCGCCGCGCCGCTCGCGTGCTGAAAGTGGGTGAACGCGCCCGAATCAGGTTGGGGTCACTGAATTAATCCAATTGATATTAGAAGCCGCTCCAATGTGTTGGCAGTTTCTTAGCGACGCGAAAGAAATTTTATTAATGAGAATGAAACTAAGCTATATTTTCTTTGACGCGCTAATAACACGTTTTTGTCGTCTTTAAATAAGAATGTAGTTAACTTTTTATGACGAAAAAGAAGTTTGAAGTTGCATTTATTCTATGACAAACGTCTTGGTGCCAATACGAGTTTTGTCGTCTTTAAGTAGAGGTATAGTATTAATATTTTTTTTTTTTTTAAATTACTAGCATGTCAATACATACTAGTAATTTTGTTAACCCCTCCCGCTAAGCTCGAAGGCTTGTG
>DWGW01000931.1:0-12612 GCA_018247775.1 Udranomia orcinus
CTGGGGATTAAGATGGAACACTTTGGTTAAGTTTTTATGTCTTCCATACCACACCCTTCAAATCAGAACACAGCAACAAAACTCTTATAAGACAAATATAATAGATGTAACGGTGGTGCCTCACGAATGGAACCACCAAATGTTCCAAAATCAGATTGAATGATTATAATGATGCCATGCTAAGGCCGTATGGGAACATATGAAATGGTAGCTATTGGATATAGATATGATATTGGATATTGATATAGATTATATATATAGATATGAGAAGGTAGCTATTGGATAGGGTGTGGTGCTTATCGCAGAGAAAATGTGTGCGATTGTCACCCACCCATTGCAGCATTGACGTGAAATTATTTTAATTGTGTGTTGCTTTTCAGTTTAGACGAAGCGACATCATAAATTGATTTGTCACTTTAGTTAATAATGAAAGGACAGATCAATGAAAAATGTATAATAACTTTGGAACGTAAACATAAGATATGAAATGATATGAAAGATGTTAAATTAGAGTCATGTTGTTTAACTTGTTATCATTAAAAAGGGCCGTTCATTCGAACGCAAACGCGAAAGTTCAATGTCACTGATAAACGTAAACATATGAAATAATGATGAGTTACACGAGTAACGTATCGCTCTTTATAATATTCTGCGGCTCACAATTTGTCTCGGCCTTTTGTCGTGACTGACGTGTGATGTTTATGAATTAGGGCTTATTGTCGTGTTATTTAAACCTCGTTCATAACAACATTTTTGTTACTGTGCGAGTTACAGTTACTCAACATATGTATACACAACGAAATATGTATACACAACTGATAGTATGTATAATTTATGTAGGTCGGCGAGATTTTTTTTTTTTTTCTTGTTTAAAAATTACTATCGTTATTTTTTATCAATACTAGTAATTAAATCCGCTCTAACTTAACGCAAAGGTTTGGTTTCACGTTAATAACGTTCTGTGGACGTTCTTATATATTATGTTTGAGATACCATGTCTAATTAATGCGAGTCCACTTAGTTCCAGTACGACAATTTTACACTTGTTCATCACACTTGTTCTGTGCTTTAACGATATAGCCATGAAGATATGATCTGTAATAACTAAGAAGTTTAATATAATTGAAATCCATTATGCAATTTTTGTTTCAATTTGGATATTAACTTTAATTTTAGTTGTATGTATAAGTTAACAAGATTGTTTTAATGTAAGAAATTGTTTTGGCAACTTGCTAAAACATGCCCAAACTTGCTAATTCATGCCCAAATCATAGCCGTTGTGAAGGACTAAAGTTGGTTTACTATTCATAGGATTAGAAATATTGACGTAAATAATCATAGTCGTGATTATTTTTAATACAAAAACCTCACAAGAGAACAAAAAGAAGATTAAAATTGTGATCTGTTGCTTGAATACAATCATAGCCATATCATATACATTTAGGTCACGCGCAGTCCATTATGGACAGTACTTTACACTCATTGTTTGATATTCAGCTTATATCTGCTTCAAACCAATGTTTACGTAACGATCTTCGGCCGATATACATTCGCGGATTTAAACTTGACGGGACAACACGAACGAACCGATACTAAAATGTAGAAGATATTAATGTAGGAAATAGTTAAATTATCTGTGATAACAAAGTGATACTTAGTGTAGTGATAATGATAGTGTTAAGTTGGTTATTAGTTATATTAGTTGATGGGCTGTTTGTGCACGGTAGACGCAATGAAAAAAAGAAAATAATATGTGTAAGTTACAAATTATCATGAGTAATTTGTATGTATTTCTTACATTATGTTATTAGATGATACTGCAAAAAATATGCTCATATCAAATCTGCTCTAATTAAAGAACGCCGCAATAATATGAATTAATTTTATTTTATTAAATTTTCTAAGATATTAAATATTTATATTTTTTAATATACAGCCTAATCACCAAATAAATTGTATGCAATATATACAACACAATTGGCCTTAGTATTATAAAATAGTAGTCAAGTTATATTGATATAATAAAAAATATTGTTACTAAACGAATATTGTTTATTTTTACATGACATATTAAATCGGATCGATGTCCCCAGGACTGGTGGAAGGTGGAGGTGAACGACCGACAGGGCTTCGTGCCCGCCGCCTACGTCAAGAAGATTGACGCTGGCCTCTCCTCATCGCAGCAGAACCTGGCCGACTCCAGCTCCATTGCCGCTAGGCAGAACCAGGTACACAACATGACACTGCTAGTTTGATTGTTTATCGATTTTTATATACACACTTTGTATACTGTCACTGTTATCTCAACAAATTATAGAACTACTGAAAAATCTTTTATATGAATATGAAATTGGCATACACTGAATTAATCATTATTAATATGACCCAATCACCAAAATTAAATACGAATACTAAAGAACTATTAACGTACAAGTGTAGTCATAAAAATGTAAGATGTAACAATAAGTGTAATATAAGAATTTAATCAATAAAACAATTAATAATTTTGTTTTTTTTTTCAATTATATTTAATAAATATTCTATACGTTCATCGATTCAAATTGTTGTCTTCAATAATTCCACTATATTGGCAACAGATCGAGACCCAGTATGACAACCTGCTGGGATTGGCCCGCGAGCGCCAGAACAAGCTCAACGAGACCGTGAAGGCGTACGTGCTGGTCCGTGAGGCCGCCGAGCTCGCCACCTGGATCAAGGACAAGGTACTGTTATTGCTCGTATTTTTTTTCTGTGTGTTCTTGTACTCGTACGCAATTTAAAGACGGTTGAAGAAAGCATCGGTTAATATTTTTATTTTTAACTTTTATACCTGTGGTATTTAAAGGCAATTCGATGTAAGATAGTTCATGATTTCAGTTCTTAGTTTTTTATGAAATTATTTTTTGTTTTCATTTCATTAGTTCGTTTTTAGAGTTTTCGTTTCTGATAAAATGTGTTATTTCTAGAATCTATCACAATGAACATTATTAATGAATCAAGGATGGTTATAGAGTTATATATTTCTAACACAAACACTTTGTTTTCGCAGGAGATGCACGCGCAGGTGCAGGACGTGGGCGAGGATCTGGAGCAGGTGGAGGTGATGCAGAAGAAGTTCGACGACTTCCAGAACGACCTGCGCGCGAATGAAGTGCGTCTCGCCGAGATGAACGAGATCGCCGTGCAGCTCATGACCGTCGGCCAGACCGAGGCCGCGCTCAAGATCAAGACGCAGATGCAGGTGGGTGCTGCAGTAGTTTAGGCAATAGTTTAGTTGATGTGTGAACTGATAGAGATTTTGCAGTATTTTTGAATTAAATTTGTGTATTGCTTTCTTTTGAAGTAAATTATGATATGAGGCAGTTTACACAATTAAGCAATAATAATAAAAGTAAACGAAGCACGTAATTCAAAATAGCGTGCTTTTGCTTCTAGATCATACCTTCGGATAAATGATTATTGTTTTATTAATGACACTTAACACTCGTTCAACGCGTACGCAGGAGCTGAACTCGAAGTGGAGCTCGCTGCAGCAGCTGACGGCGGAGCGCGCGGCGCAGCTGGGCTCGGCGCACGAGGTGCAGCGCTTCCACCGCGACGTGGACGAGACCAAGGACTGGATAGCGGAGAAGGAGGCCGCGCTCGCCACCGACGACCTGGGCAAGGATCTGCGCTCCGTGCAGACGCTGCAACGTTAGTATAAAGTTTATTAATCATACATATTTATTTTAGATAGATCATAGATTAATGTTTTGTACATATTTTTTGTATCTTATTATTAACGCGTCTGAATCTATTGTATTTTTTGAAAATGTATTCTAAAGGACTACATAAAAAATTTAATGCATAAAAAATATATAATCGCATATATCGTAGTGATGTAATTCCCTTGTACGAGAACGAAATTGTGGTTTGGTTATAAATTGTTAATAGTCTAAGAATTACCACTCACAGCATATGACAGTGACAAAGGCAATATTAAAGAAGAAACATAATGATGGCATTTTATTGACAAATAATGCCCTATCACCAGGCAAGCACGAGGGGCTGGAGCGGGACCTGGCGGCGCTGGGCGACAAGATCCGGCAGCTGGATGACACGGCCAACCGTCTCATGTCCACGCACGGCGACTCCGCCGACGCCACATACAGCAAGCAGCGCGAGATCAACGAGGCGTGGCAGCAGCTGCAGGCCAGGGCTAACGCACGCAAGGAGAAGCTGCTCGACTCGTATGACTTGCAGAGGTATAGGAGATTAGTTGTGCCTTTAGTTCCTTCAAATTATTATGTAATTATCTGACTTCAGTTGTGTAGACTGTATTCCCTTTTAAGCGAAATTGATGCATATTTAGTTACTCCTAAAACTCACCCCGCTGTCATAAAAAATCATGATATGTCGTTGCGACTAAACCCATCGAGTATAGTATATAGTTGTAACATGCAGAGTTTTTCAGATTCCTATCAGACTACCGCGATTTGATGGCGTGGATCAACTCGATGATGGCGCTAGTGTCCTCCGAGGAGCTCGCCAACGACGTCACCGGCGCTGAGGCTCTGCTGGAGAGACACCAGGTAATGAAACACAAGATTATGGAACATTTATTTAAATACTTTTATAGCTCTTTAGATGGTTGACTTTTTATAGCATTGTATATAATTTAGCTTTACATAAAACATTATTTAAGTATAAAAAAAATCCAATTTGAAGTTTTACGTTTTAGTCTAAGCAAAATAAAGCAGGTGTAAAATATGCTTCCGTTTTGCGATCGTCTTATACTTTAATTTGTATGTAATAATACGTAGTGGACAGTGGCGAGTTAGTAACGCTGCGTATATTTCTAGAGCCAGCGGCTGGAGATAGACGCGCGGTACGGCATTATGCCGCAGGTCAGATGCACGCATGTGTGCTCCCAGCCTTACTCTACTCTTGAGCGAGCCCGGGACTGTAAATCACGACTAAATATTAACCTATTTATTTAATTACTTAAATAATTCATTGCATTGAAAATGTTTAAGGTTGAAAACCATTTTATTTATGAATGAACGGAGAATTTATTTCATTAATGTCAGTCGTGAGTGACAGTCTCGGAGACGCCGTATTGATTTTTTCTTTTAAAACACTTAACAACTATAATAATTCCACTCAAGTGAGCGCTACACTCGATGTTCGTCGTTGGTTAATAAATAAACTCTTTGAGAAGTATTTAAATTAACTGATTACTAAATTCTTCGTAGTATTAGAGTTCTTGTTAACTCTTAAGCAAAGACTAATCCATACACAGAACGTAAGTATGGCGATTTATTATATGGGTAACATAATATGGTTTTATAAATACGATATTATCGAGTAATGTTTTTCTTTTAGGATGTTGTGACTTGATTTCTTCTTAAAACATATTTGTAAATTCTGCTACATTCGAGGATTTTTTTTGCTACAAATAACTTTGAATTATAATACTTATTGAATGTTGTTTTAAAAATGCCTCAATTTACCAGAATAATGAAGTCTCTTTGTGTGTTTTTTTCAAAGATTTGTTTAAAGTGGCAAAACTTTCTTTTGAGATACTCGGGGTTTTACTATTTACAATACAGTTAATTTTATTTTGCAGTATTTTCCTTTTTTAATTTTGTGTGTTTTTTCTAACCAAAATTATTTCTTAATTTATTCAACCTTGAAAATTGGTTGAAGACTCCATTATAATAAACCCTTTAAATGTAAGCAGAATCAGAAAATAGGTGAATGTCATGAGGACTTATTACATGTCTATAATCTCTTAGTAATATAAAATAAAATTATCACAAAAAAAGGTTCGCTAAGATTCTATTCTGGGCTACACCATTTAGTCACAGTAAAATATATGCCGTTGAGTTACTAAATACATAATGATGGATAATCACAAAACTTGTTGAACGCTTGGCTGACATAATGTGTATGCACAGGAGCACCGCACGGAGATGGACGCTCGCGCGGGCACGTTCCAGGCGCTGGAGCTGTTCGGGCAGCAGCTGCTGCAGGGCGGTCACTACGCCAGCGTCGACATCCAGGAGAAGCTCAGCGCCATGGCTGATGCGCGCCAGGAGCTCGAGAGGTCAGTCTGTTTCCCACATTATAATGTGATCTATTCATTCATATAATTCACAAAAGAACACTACACTCATTTCTCTATAATAGTCTGAGTTTCTGGGTGAAAAACCGTCTCATTAGTACATAAAGTTAGTGAAAAATATATTTTTTAAGGTCTATTGTGAGCTGGCGTTGTCTTTTAAAAACAAGTCCTTCGAGCCGAATTTCCGGTTAGAGCAACGTTGCTATAGATTCTCGTGTGATGCGTCCAGGGCGTGGGTGGCGCGGCGCATGAAGCTGGACCAGAACCTGGAGCTGCAGCTGTTCTACCGCGACTGCGAGCAGGCGGAGGGCTGGATGGCGGCGCGCGAGGCGTTCCTGGCGCCCGCCGAGCCCGCGCCGCACGACACGCCCGACCACGCCGCCGCCTCCGACAATGTCGAGCAGCTCATTAAGAAGCACGAGGACTTCGACAAGGCCATCAATGCTCACGTCAGTAGTATACCAAAAAACCACTCTAGTGAATCATTTATAGAATTTAAAGTGATGTTTCTCTTTGGCTATCGTTTGTTTCCGGTTTAAAACCGATTATTACATTTTATTACAAATGTTTTCATAAGTGATTTCTCAGCAGATAGAAATTATTCGAAAACCCTAAAAGATTGCAAAGTTGTTATGTAGATCTTTTTTCAAATGATCAATATCATTAAAAATTTATAATGTGTATACAGGAGGAAAAGATCGCCCAGCTGCAAACCCTGGCGGACCAGCTGATCGCGTCGGACCACTACGCGGCGGACCCCATCGACCACAAGCGCAAGCAGGTGCTCGACCGCTGGCGACACCTCAAGGAGGCGCTCATCGAGAAACGCTCCAGGTTTGATATTCACATAAAAAAAAAATTGCATAAGAATTATAAACAACTAATAGAACATTCTATCGTTTGTCAATCGTAATTTAGATATTAGGAAAACTATTCATCCTGACTCCACACGCTACCGACGAATCAAATTTGATGAAATTAATGAATTAAAATCGAGAAGATATTATATTAAAAGTGTGTGTGTACCAGGCTTGGGGATGAACAAACCCTTCAACAATTCTCGCGTGACGCTGACGAAATGGAAAACTGGATCGCTGAGAAACTGCAACTGGCCACTGAGGAGAGCTACAAGGTAAATCATACAATGTTACTAATGCTAATAGAATTTTTAATCAAGGTTTGAATTTTATATATTTTTTTAATTGGTTACATTTTTTTTTGACAAAAATGTAAATATGCTCTTTTAAACCTTACTTATAATTTCTTACTTAAGTTATTTTATCACTAAATCACATACGTACGTAAATATAGTAAAACTATTGTTTTAAAGGACCCAGCGAACATCCAGTCGAAGCACCAGAAGCACCAGGCGTTCGAGGCGGAGCTGGCGGCCAACGCGGAGCGCATCCAGTCCGTGCTGGCCATGGGCGGCAACCTCGTGCAGCGCGGCCAGTGCAGCGGCAGCGAGGACGCCGTGCAGGTACGCTAGCTGCACTCCTACATAAGAGATGGTGGGACGAGGTTTAACGATTAGTAGTACGTGATCGTTGATCAGTAGTAGACATACGTCGATCGAGATCGATGAAATCTTAGAATTGGTGGGATAAAATATAAAAAGCAATCTGAATTGATGATATTGAATATCATCTTCATCAAATATATTCTATGGTTATATGTTAGCTCTTGAGTATAGTTACTTGGTAGCGCGTATTTTCGTTCGAAGGCCTTTTAATATTTTCAAAAGTAAATTGTGTACATACTCGTACATTGCCAATTACAAATTTACACTCTGAAATCGATATCTACTTTCCGATTTGGCACAAATACAGCCACAGAGGTCAAGAGTGAATGTGTGTTAACTGTGACAGTACCAATCTACATACGTAACTCTTCTGATTTAGTATTCAATCGGCTTGTTTCGTTACCTTTTCGGTTTATTTACAACATTAAAATCTTTTTCTTTAACTAACTGTTTTATTTACAGTACTGTAGTGATTTAGATTTTGTTTGTTGAATGTTTTTAATGTTGTTAAGATAAAATAAAATTACAAAATTTTAATCTATCCATCCAATCCATCCAGGCCCGTCTAGCATCCATCGCAGATCAGTGGGAGTTCCTGACACAGAAAACCACGGAGAAGTCCCTCAAGCTGAAGGAGGCCAACAAGCAGCGAACCTACATCGCGGCTGTCAAGGACCTCGACTTCTGGCTTGGCGAGGTACATTTTTTTGCGTATTGTAAAAATTAAGAATAAAACAGTCATACATATAACCTTATTATCTCAACTCATGTTGTTGGGAGTATTCACAACTGGTTAATAATACATTAAGTTTTAATCCATAATTCCATTTAAATAAATCTATATAGAATACTTAAATCATATTCTAAATCTATTAATTTTACGATTACCCAGGTTGAGAGCTTATTGACATCTGAAGATTCTGGCAAGGATTTGGCTTCGGTTCAAAACCTGATGAAGAAACACCAGCTCGTCGAAGCCGATATTCAAGCTCACGAGGATAGGATTAACGGTATGTAGTATGTTGTTTTAAAAGTAATAAACAAATCTTGGGAATTACATTTAAATACATATACATAATGTCATATAATTCTGGTTTGACATTATAACAACTGCATAGGTCTTCATAGGTCAATACAAATTCATTTATTAATAAAGTTATTTTGTTAATAACAAAATGTTTTGTCAGTACTTATGAAAATCATTCGGAGCCACATGTCAGGTCTATTAGATACAACGATAAGTGTTAGTTTACCAAACGTCCATGACTAATGAAGCGTACTTGCGCGCGTGGCAGACATGAACGCGCAAGCGGACGCGCTGGTGTCGTCGGGGCAGTTCGACAGCGCGGGCATCGGGTCGCGGCGCAGCGCCATCAACGAGCGCTTCGAGCGCGTGCGCTCGCTCGCCGCGCACCGCCGCGCGCGCCTGCACGAGGCCAACACGCTGCACCAGTTCTTCCGCGACATCGCCGACGAGGAGTCCTGGATCAAGTTAGTGGGAGCGCTCGCATTTTTCTATGCACTAGGGATCGTCCTGTCCACTAATTTGATTAGCTTATGATATTGTTTCTTGTATAAATCTAATAACCTGAAGATTAATAGCAAAGTTATCTGAACTATAACTACATTTGGTAGCAAAAAATCTCTGTGTTTTCAAAATATATGATAATATAATGACACAATTTTATTTTTCTAATCTTTTGTTTACTTCGTAAAATCATAAATAATGCCATAAAGATACTCTTAAGCTCAATAATTCCTTTTATCAACAGGGAGAAGAAACTGCTTGTGGCGTCTGATGACTATGGCCGTGACCTGACGGGCGTGCAAAATCTTCTGAAGAAGCACAAAAGACTGGAGGCCGAGCTGGCCAGTCACGAGCCCGCCATCCAAGCGGTGCAAGAAGCCGGCGAGAAACTTATGGATGTATCCAACTTGGGTGTACCCGAGATCGAACAGCGGCTGAAGGCACTGGGGCTGGCTTGGGCTGAACTACAGGCGCTGGCCGATGAACGCGGCGCTAAGCTGCAGCAGTCGCTTGCCTATCAGCAGTTCCTCGCCAAGGTCGATGAGGAGGAAGCTTGGATAAGGTAAATTACGATTGTAATTATTGTTGCTTTTGGGATTTATACATTCATTAGATTCATTAGTAAAATACTAATTTATAGTATTTGGCCACCTACAAAATTATTTTATTTTTAATTATTCAAATTAATTGAAAACTGTTATGACTTTGTTTTTAAATAATTTTAGTTATGTTTCGCGTAACGTTTTATTAGACGATAGTTAAATAAAAATGTAACGTGGTGCAGCGAGAAGCAGCAGCTGGTGGTGGTGGGCGAAGTGGGCGACAGCATGGCGGCGGTGCAGGGGCTGCTGAAGAAGCACGAGGCGCTGGAGGCGGAGCTGGCGGCGCGCGGCGAGCGTGTGCGCGACCTGACGGCGGACGGCGAGCGCCTGCTGGCCGACGGGAACCTGCACGCCGACGCGCTCTCGCACCGCCTGCACGCGCTGCAGGTCAGCAACATTACTGTACACATACATACATACATATGTACGTACATTCATTCGCACATATAGATGGGGCGGACTCGCTGTGCACTGGTGGAAACATTGATAAATCGCAAAGTGAAGTTGAATATTCGTAAACCCTAAGCATACAGTGCTGTTCTGGTTTTGTCTAAATGATTAGTACTACTATCTTCCATTTAGTTTAGTGTTAGTTTGTTACAATGATTTTTAAGCCAAACACTTAAGATTTACTAATCGGCGAATATCGGAATTTGCCAGGAATTAGATTAATTGCCTATCATTTGCGGGGTTTCTATAAAGATAATATATAAAATATCATTGAAAAGTTAGAAAACTTAAACATAAATGTGTGTCCCTAGGCTAAACTTGAGAAGCTGACTGGTCTGGCAGCACGTCGTAAAGCTGCGCTGGTGGACAACTCTGCATACTTGCAATTGCTGTGGAAGGCCGACGTGGTGGAATCTTGGATCGCGGACAAGGAGACGCACGTGCGCTCCGACGAGTTCGGCCGCGATCTCTCCACCGTACAGACCCTGCTCACTAAGCAGGACACCTTCGATGCTGGTGAGTGTTTCATGCTGCATATTCTATGATTTATTATTAGATTTGATAGAATGATGAATGTTAATTTGACACAAGAATATAGGAAACATTTTTATTGAATACTATGAATTCAACCAATTCTAATTGGCTTCTTGGGAAATGTCGAAACAACATTTTTCATGCTTTTCACTTATTTAAACTTTCGATTTCGACGTCGAGATGGCCCCCGGCGGTGATGTAGTGCATAGTCGGTCATAGTGGGAGTTAAACTTAACGGTATTGTCGACGCAGGTCTGGCGGCGTTCGAGCACGAGGGAATCCAGAACATCACGGCACTGAAGGAGCAGCTGGTGGGCGCGGGGCACGAGCAGGCGGCCGCCATCGCCAAGCGGCACGGCGACGTGATCGCGCGCTGGCAGCGCCTGCTCGCCGACAGCGCCGCGCGCAAGCGCCGCCTGCTGCAGCTGCAGGACCAGTTCCGCCAGATCGAGGAGCTCTACCTCACCTTCGCCAAGAAGGTAACCTTCCAGTACTAGTTAGGTCGCTTGACAGTTTGTTAGGATAACAACAATATCTAGCATACTGCTTGAGTGATCTTAGTTCTTAAGAACTCTCCCATACATTTTGTTACATTTATTTGATTATTCTGCACTTGATGTGGAATGTGATTTATCTATGTTCTTTTTGTTTTCTACTTAGGCTTCTGCATTCAACTCTTGGTTTGAGAACGCTGAGGAGGATCTCACTGATCCAGTCCGCTGCAACTCCATCGAAGAGATCAGAGCGCTGCGTGATGCGCATGCACAATTCCAGGTACATTGTGGTGCAATATGATTCATTAGATTAAAAAATACATGCAATTTTATATTATCACGCCAGTATTCCACGGATTTATTGAACACTCTTATATTGATTAATCGTGGTGCAGGCATCACTGTCGTCGGCGCAAAGCGACTTCGAAGCCCTGGCAGCACTCGACGAGCAGATCAAGTCATTCAACGTGGGCGCCAACCCCTACACCTGGTTCACCATGGAGGCGCTCGAGGAGACCTGGCGCAATTTGCGCAAGATCATTGGTACGCTCACTGATTCTTAGCACAACTTTCATACAAAAGCTTTGTCTTGTATATAAAACACTTTACACAAGTTCTTTATAAAATTACGAACTCTCTATTTATCCAAAATTTAGACTAAATAATGATTAATCTTAAATTCATTTAAACTGGTGATTGTATTATTGCGAAGAGAGGATCCACTGACACTTCACTTTTTAGTTTTAACAACTATTGTATATAGTGTATAAACACATTGTTTTAATGTTGTAAATGAAAATTAAATTTTTATATTGTAAAATCTAACACAATTCAGTGCCAATTTTACCCAGATTGGAGCTACTGGTAGTATATTTTCGATAGTAATATCAACGTATGTTTACGGTGAACAGCTGAGCGCGACGTGGAGCTGACGAAGGAAGCGCAGCGACAGGAGGAGAACGATAAACTGCGCAAGGAGTTCGCGAAGCACGCCAATGCTTTCCATCAATGGTTGACCGAGACGCGGTGAGTTACGAAATAATTTCATGGAATTATTTATATCGTTTCATAATATTCAAGTATACTTAGGTGTATACGAAGTAGTAGGTGCATACGTGGGACTGATGTAAACCAAGGTGCTTTGTTGCGCACTACATATGGCACCTTTAGGACGAAAACGACACATGTAAAAAATAATCGGTTTTTGATTTACGATTGTAAAAAGATTTATACGATAATATATATCGTTCCGTAAAAAATAAAATGCCACATTCAGGCCGAACGGGACAAAGCTGCAATATCGGAACGAATTATTTTTTACGGAACGATAAATATTAAAGTAGTCTTTTTATAATCGTAACTCAAAAATCGTTTTT
>DWGW01000932.1:0-12610 GCA_018247775.1 Udranomia orcinus
CTAAAAGCGATTTTGCAGAGCCATTTGACACTGTCCCGAGCGCAAAACTATTTGGCTTCGGTTAAACTTTATCCGGGCCATTTGTTCCGGAAAATTGCTCTCCGAGCTATAAAGTATTCGTAGAACGACCGGTTAATTCTTTATAGAAATAAAAATCTATGGAATACTATCAAATTTCTGAGTACTATCTTGTGGGATGTAGCAAATTTTTGATATGAGCAGTTGGTCGAATCCTTAATTAATTGTTGTCGCGTTGCACCTTCGCGACAACAGTTCTGCGAAAATTATAGCACCCGTTTCCATACTGAGTACCGCGTTATTTTCTAAACCAGTGTTAGGTATTGTTGGACTGGTTTAAATATTTGTAAATAAGTGTTTTTCATTTCGTTTCGTTCTTATTTTAGACATGTCTACTTTGTAGAAATACTGAGGCATCTTAGTATTTCGTAGCTCCTGAGTAACTATCTGCAATCTGAGCGACGCGACGATTCAGTGGGTGAAGTAAGTAGTTAATGTGGCGCCCCCGTCTAAATTCACTCTACTGATTGAAGAGACATAATATTAATTACTGTCTAATTATTATCCTAGGACATTAATTTGAAAGTAAAGCGCTTAACCTAATTACTGGTGGTTGGAATTTTGTTTTAATGAAATGAATGACTCAGGACAGTCCCTACGTAATTTAACGAAATATTCAGTAGCCAAATTAATCTATAACAATATTACGTATTGTTATACATTATACTTGACAATGGTGTGTTTCGGCAATTGGTAGCTAGATAAAGTGTTACAGGATAACTAATCAATTAGGCAGGGTTCTGGCGTAATGCAAACATTACGTGTAAACGCCAGCTCACACTGTAGACCGGAAAGGCTGGTCTAGCGGTTTCCGCTCTGTTATTTAGAAAGCTATTACTTAGTGGAGTTCGCTCGTGGAATAAAAACAAAACGGGCGTGTGTAGGAAGCTAAGGGCGTGGTGCAATAGATAACAGTCTGCATAGTGTGCATGTTAACACGCCCACTGCCAGTCATTTTTAAAGAACTTTTAATTTAATTAGACCTAATTTTATTATATTTTATCACACTTTTACCTTAGTGCCCCATTTAAAGTGACTTTGTCTACGGGGCAATTCACGCGAAGCGGACATTCTTAAATTACTTAATTAAATTTCTTCATATTCCCGTCAATTATACTTCTAGTAGACATATTTATGTACACGCATCTTTTTAAACAGCTTAATTAAATTTAAGCAAGAATTCACTTATTCCAAAATTCACGGTCTTAAAAGACTCTTATAACTTTGTCAATTCGTCGGCCTCCAACTCGGCTATTAAACATCACACGAAAAAAAATTTCTGATAGTTAATCAATTAAGTACTCTTTCAAATTCTGGTAGTTAATCAAAATCTCAAAGATCTTATATTAATTTTATTTATTTATTTTAATTTTATGATCTTATATTATTTGTAGTCAGGATTGGACCGTTATGTCAATGTTAAGTGGAAAAAAGCAATTGGTAGCAGGTGTGGTGAGGGTCGGTCACGGAGTCGGACATCCGGCGCTGCCGGTAACCACACCTGTTGGCTTCTCACAAAATCTTAATAATCTCATCATACTAATGATGCGTGTGCAACTAAAGTGGCCGCTCTTAACTCTTAAGCGAGAAACTACGATGAAAATATTATTGAATGTCGTGTCTGGTTTATTTTCTTATTTTACTTAATTAGGTGTGTACCGGTCAAAGTAATTTGGTTTAAAGTAGCCTATAAGAGTTATAATATATAGATATATGATAGAATATAGAATTGAATTGAAATAAATGAAAATTGCATTATTTTCATTACTATAAACTATTTTTCGTGCGTGCAAAATATATTCAAAGCTTGTTTTGTATAATGTTGTTTCGTCGTAGGTAGGTAATTAATGCGCAGCGCGGAGTTAAACCTCTCGAAAAGAGCGGCTGTGAATGGGTTTTCATTCGTCTGCTGTTTTTGTCGTGACGGCATCATCGTGCAATAACATAAAGCCTCTTAAAATGCGGCGAATGAAATGATCTGTCTGCAGCATTTACCTGAAAATGTTTTTGAACATGTCTAACGCTGCAGCGAATCTCGCGTAATGAAGATGTACTCGTAAGCTTATGTAAATTCATAGAAGAGCCTTTATACAAGTTCGAAATTCGCGCGCGTGAGACCATCGCCGGGTCTGAAACGAATATCTGAACTATTGTCAGGATTTACGTACTCTAAGAGACCCAAGTACTGAACATTAGTAAATCATGGTGACTTCGATGTATTTTAACCCATCAAAAAAATCAAAGTCTTGAATTACTTTTTTCTTTCTTTCAAAATTCAATGCTTTAAATTATTTTCGAGAATGTGGTCAGTATTCAGACGGGAAACAAAAAAATATAGGTATATTTTATATACATAGATTACCTATATTTTGTATAGAATTCAATAAACCCTATTCATGTCTACAATTTGAGTGTCATGCGCATGACATCACAGTACTTGCGATCGACACTTTTAAGCTTATGAGCTAACAAAAAGCACTTTGTATGCACATATGAAGCTGCAGTATTAGCATGTCTCCGCCCAGAAGACCGCAGACAAAGGTCCCGCCAGGGATATCTTGACATTGGAATGCTGAAGTTACGTTTTATTTTTCAATGATTGGCGCTCATACATCCCTCGTGGTATTATGTGAAGTGTTATTTGCTAGTGACTTAACATAATTTCTAATTGGCAATGTCTGTCGATTGATTAAACCGGTTAATGTGTAGTAAATTGAATAAAAGATTGTTTGAAGACCATGAAAAATATATGAAATTGTTTTTCAATTCTCATAAAACGATTCCCATAAAACGATTTTTCATATTAGTTTTTAATAGCAATCAAATCCAAATTTTATAAAATGGTGTAGCCTACTGAATTTTTTTTATAAATGTTGATCTAAATTTATACCCAGAAAAAAGGGTTTAAGTATCTGATCGCAATTTAACAAATACAAAAAATAATAAATAAGCGAGGATTTTGCTTAAAGTGAATACTGAATACTTTAGGAAAATGTTATGAATTCTCGCATATCTCACGGGCAGAAACTTACCACATTGGCCATTTCAAACAAAACAATAAGGCTATGTTTTGGCCGCGCTTCCGCTCCCACGCAGCGCATACTGCTGAAGAGCAACTGCGAACTAACATCGACTTTATCACGATGTTCATAAGAGTCTTAATACAGCGGCAGTTGCATGCCGTATGTTAAATAATACAGGGGCATACCTCACACCTTGTGCGGAGTTAAGTTACGGCTTGTTGGAAATTCATTTGATTTTTACGCGTCTGTCGTACTCCTCAATTAGGAATTGTGCCTTTGATGGTACTACAATATTGCATTGTTATCTGTGTTTGATAAGGAATACATACATACCTACATACATACATACATATGTACTAACATGCATACCCACAAAAATACCTACAATAAAAGCGTGTTAATAATATTTCTACTTATATTTAACATACAGGCAACACAAGGGACATTAGGACACCATAGTATAATGTTTGTCATGGTTGAAAACAGAAATCATGATTTATACTTCGAATTAGTAGGTACATGGTAGCTCATGAAACAAAAGCCAAACAAGTGCCTTTTAATAAAATTAAAAATAGTTATTTTCCGAAAATAGCTCTATCCGATTAAAACTTTTAAGTGAAAAAGTAATGTAAACGGTAAAGTACATGTTACAAATCGATTACATTAATTGCTCTAAAGCTTTCAGAGTCGACAGCACTAAAGTTAGGCTTTGTATACACGTGGCGTTTAGTTACTAGACATTGTATTATCAATTGTGTATGTTGGATCAGTTTTGTTTAAAATCGGAACTCGCATCTATTTTTAGTAGATATTAGTATGTTTAGTAAAAAATTATCATTGCCCACGGATGTCTGTACCTATAATCAACCACAAACAAAACTGAAGGTGTGTTTAAGAGTAAAGTCAGATGCATGGAAAGCTAAGTCTGTCAGGTCTAAGTTGGAACGACTTGTTAAGTGTCTCTCGATAACTACACCCTTTAAATTCGGACACAGTAACTCAACTGTTATAGGTGTAAATAATAGGTGCCTCTGGAACCGAACCGTTAAGAGTTCTACAACCTCATGTTAATAGTGATGTGATAAGAAGTGAAGCAGACGCAGTTCGCGTAATCGTATGATAGGAAGACGCCTTATAACTTTACTATGTGTGAATCTATGCACTGCAGCACATGCGACATGCGAGCCAACGCAGCGAAACCGTCTGTTGGAACCTGTATTTTCCAAAAGTAGGTACCTACCTACTACTTCTACAGTTAACAAAGTTTGGCTAGTGGGGATATACCTATCCAGTAGATCTACCCACTTGATTATAAGAATTGCTACAAATAATATTATGAAGTAGTAAAAGTTTCACAAATATATTGACATGGTAAACGAACTGTAAAGAATAATAATGACGTACCTTACATCTTTAATTATCGAACTAAACAGCATAAAATAGATATTATATGTTGTAACTAAACTTTTGAACGTCCGATGTTCGTTTCGGTTTGAGTTCCGACTTAGCGAGCTTCGAATCCAAGCACGCCGTCATATCGCACGCGGCGGCGGCGCAGTGAGGGCGTTTATTATGTTATTTCGCATCGCTCGTTCAATTTATCGTAAATTTTCTCGCGTAGTTTTTACTAATTAATTAGTGAGTGAGAGTGTGTGACGTTTGCCCACTGTACTGGAACTGCAGTTATGTGAATGCGTGTGCTGGACTTATTAAATTGTTGTAATTGGGTGAGTTTTTGTTTATTTTTTTAAGCTACTGTCGGTCATATTACTAACGTTATTTCTGTATTACATTTTTTTGGTTATGGTTATTGACGGAACTAAACAAAAATGTGTATCTAAAAAGTTTAGTTATTTTAGTTTTAACTAGTATACTCTAGTTTTTATTAACTTGCACTTGCATAGGTTAATTGTATATCCATGTAATTCTATAATCTATTAAATGTTTAATAACTACGAATTGTCAGATAACAAGTAGTTACCTACGTGAATTAGCACCGTTATGCATTTAATATTTGAATTGCAATATTTACCTAGGCTTGCTCGCCTATTAAGTGATCTTTGGGAACACTTGGGAAAAGTAAGTTTTGATAAATATCTTGTTGATAAAACATCCATTAGAGCTTACTTGATACTTGCCCGTACATTATAATCTAGTTCAACATTGTATACTACTTGAATATTTTTCGGTATCACTCATTCTAACTGGAGTTAAGTCTCGTACGCGTGGTGTTTTTCAATTTTAACTTTAAGTTCAAAATAATAAGAAAAGTTACAAAAGGGAAAAATAAACAATAATTAAAACATGTTCAGTGTCAGATGTTCAGTGTAATGTTTCTAATTTGTTGTAATTGGTAGATATAGGACACGCAAAAATATGGCAATGTTTAGATCTCGCTCTTATAGTAACAATAATTAATAGGTAATAATGAATACATAATAATTACAATTAGATGATGGCTTAATGCAAATCGATAATTTTACCTAAAACGAGAGAAAAGTAAATAAATTTCACCTTCCTTTGTAAAGTGTACATCTTATTTCATAACCATATAATTCAAATTCATATAACATAAATCATTTGTGAATTATATATGTTTCAACTATACTAAAATGAATGTTAAAAACTTGTAAGGCACTACAGTAAGCATATTAGCCGGAAGAATAGTTTTATTATCTAAACCTCTGCAATTAAAGCTAATAATATAAGCAGAAAAATGCTTAATCCTACCAATTACGCATTTAAAAACTATCCCACAGAGAATAAAAGCGGATAGACTTCGCATATTGCGGAAAAAAATTACTTAATTATTTAACTGTCGTCTGGAATGTTCTTTTTAAGTACAATCACACAACAAGAACATTCAAGATAACGGTTAAATTCCAATACACAAAACAACACCAAGAAACGTATTTGCGCTGAACCAATCTGAATACTGCAGTAACCGCTGGGGTCTCCCGCTATAATCTCTTTCTTATCAATAAGCGCCACTTTTGTTTAACGGCTAAGTCAGCGCCATTGAAGAATTGCTCCCTATGACGGAAAAGAAAATTCTAGATTCTCTAGACTGGAATGGACTGGACAGCTTCAGATAAAATAAAAATCCTTTTCCGAATTTATAATGTGCGGTTATTTTCGAAGAAATGTCAAAGATTTTTTTTAAAAGGTTTTTGAAGTAAAGAACATAAGTTCCGCAGAGCACTTATATTTTTTTTACATTATAAAGTCACTTCATAATTACTACCTTTTAATTATTCATTTAAAAATAAGCGCTAAAATATCTCAAAAATTCGATTACAAAAATCTATTCTTGTTTTAACTCAATGATTTATTTAATACCTGTATTGTTTTGCGTTTAGCTGAAATTATAAAATAGTCTAAATGAAAGGTAATTTTAAGTGAGATGAGATAAAATATCCCTACTCACTAAGTATACGAGTTAATCAAACCATGCTGTGTTCCGTGGATTTCCAGTTGGGAACATTAATGCTTTTGTAGGTTGGAAAGGAGAATAGTATTAGAACAATCTATAACAAGTTAGCTATTTGGTCCCGATATTATTATTAGATAAATAGCAATACCTACTTGCATTGAATGACATTAAGATAAGCTTGTATTTCTGCTAATGCTAAATTGCGCCACTGTATTGCAGATCACTCTCGATCTAGACCTTTCCCTGACGCTAGCAGTGACCCGTGTACGTCAGTAGACTACAGGAGAATTTATAATCGGGACTGAACCTTCTCATTATAAATCCAATTGATCTAAGTTCGCGATCAATATTTTATTCACTGTTGTATCCCACCTTGAGAAATTAGGTTCTGTGAGAATCGATTGTCCCGACCTTTCAACCCTATTATCTAAAGGCTCGACCTCGGAATAGACAATAGTTGTGGTGGTTAATAAGCGAGTGCATTTACTATTATTATAATCAGATCGCCATCGAAAAGCGATTGGATATCGATAAACGCAAATCGATTACAGCATGCCCATTCAATGCTAATTTACTATCGCGTTTTCAATTTTGCACTGGCATTAATGATAACGGTCATATTTCATGTAAATTTAAATTGGTTAAATTTCTCTAGTTTCTATCAATATGCGTGCTTTCTTAAAAGCGTTTTAGAAAATTCTAAGTACGTAAGTGACATTTAAAAATTTAAATTTAGTATCACTTAAAAACAGGGAGTTTATAGAAAAAAAAATAAACGTGTGTAAAGCTTGACGAGAAGTGCCTACGTAATTATTAGTATCGACGTAGTAAGGTAATTATTATAAGTAATTAGCGAACTTGGCGAGCTCGTTAACTCATTTTATCATTAAAATATTAGCTTGCATTTCTTTTTAACAGTCTTATAAAGACCATAATTAATTAAATAATTTGATTTAACGATTAAATGTCTTTAAAATATGTTATAGATGATCTTTTCTATAAAGTCAATGCATCAATTAAAATTAAATCTACTATATATACTATTATTTATAGTTTATAATTTATAGTATTTTTCTAGGAACGTAGTGAATATTATTGTCATTGTGCTACTTTCCTGTTCATTAAGAATAACAATAATATGTAATTCTGTATCGTAGAATTTGGACCGTGGAGTCCATTCTATTAACTGTGAAATCTTAAATATACGTATTTTTTTACCTATTATACCTACATAGTATCGAGACAATTATCATAAAGACAAGAAAGTTAATTTTGCAGGTTTGAGATCAAAACTCAATGTGTCTACATGTTTCCATTAATTCAGTTTGAATCATCACGATCTACTTTTTGCTCATTGAATATGTAACGAGAGTACGTTGTTGCTAAAAAGCATAAATCTGAATTTGTAAGAACAGGAAAATTTGAGCATTATAATTACTTGAAACAGAATAATTTCATTTTAAGGTAGTACCTATTTCTTTGTTCGACTACGGGGGTACCGCCGATTTCTGCTATAAGTCACCAGTGATTATATTTATTTTATACTGCTATGTTCCACTTTAAAGTACGCGGTAAAGAAGACACACTTAACCGATGCGTTTCAATTTAGTCATGCAACGCATTTGATGTCGACCTAAGAGAGAATTACAATCACTTGCTACCCCTATCGTATAAAAATGTACATTTGCACTTATGAGGTATTGCTATTGGTTTGGAGCCCTTTATGTATCGTTAACGAGACACGGTTCAATTAGTTGAGCAATGTGTATCCGAGTGTGGCGCGACCGCCGTCTGGTCGGCGAGCGATACCGACACCGTCGCCGTGACTCAACCGCGACCCGTAATTGATTCGGAGAAATGTGAAAGAGCCTCATGCCCCTGGTCTAGCTCTAGTGGGACGTGCTAACCAAGTTTCTGGGGCTAGTTGTAATTGGTTACTACATTTGCCTCTTGTGGTTCTAGTCCGGTCCAGTTCTTTTTTTTATTTCTTTAAAAAAATGGAATTCTAATTGGAAGCTACCTTTGCCGCTTGTGGTTCTAGCTCTAGTTGAAGAGCCTCTAGTGTTTTTACTTCCAGCTCATTATGGTTCTCGTGATTATAGTTCTAGTTAAAAAAACTCGTATTTTTGCTGTAAATCTAGTTGAAAAAAACCATACTCTGCTTCTAGTGATTTTAGTTCTATTAAGAAGAGCTAACCAAGCCTGTTGTAGCTCTAGTTGAACGAGCTCGCTATGTTACTAGTTCTAGTTTGAGCCTTTGTGTTAGCAAAAACGTTTTTTTCTTTACTGTTATGCAAAGTGATAATAAGGGCGCCGGCTCGTGTAAAAACTGTCGAGATATTGTTAAAAACAAGATTCTGATGCTGATCGTAACTTCACGTAATTGAGAAATTTGCAACGACCTTATTTTCGAGATTAAAGTCCTCCTTAAGTTCTACATATACAAGTAATAAAAAGTATGACTGTTTTTTCGTTTTTCAAATTTCATAATTTTACCGCATTATTTACTTAAAAGATATACAGGTCGTCTAATTGAAAACGTGTTACATAGATCATGCGAATGACATATTTAATATATGTACATAATTATTATTTAGTACGTACAGAAAGCGAAAAGTAATAACATGTGTGTTCATTGGTAATGTTATGTCACGAACTCCACCCAGAAGAATGTGATTAACCTTATTATTTTGGTCTCAGGACACGAAGTAACATTGTCTTAACAAAACAATTTAAAATATGGAAAGAAATGAATATTTTTTATGTGTAAGTATCAGTTGTTAAATGCTTTCGAACCCCATAAATACATATGATATTTATTGTGCCGGTCTACTGGTTGAATTTAAATTATTGCGAATCCTAGGACTATTATGAGTGCCTACTGTATAAAAATTAATGGAAAATAATTTTCTTATTTATAAATTTTATTTTTAACATTACTATTGTAGTGTGTTAACAATTGTAGTGGATTTTAGGTGGCAGTAAGATTCACATAGTTTTCTATAATTTCGACTTTGTGACGAGTGCACGATGTGGGAGCACACGCGTGACACGATTGTTTTAAAAATTACTGATTCAGAGAAATGCTACGAAACACGTTCTGAATATTATTGCAAGTTGAACCTAATTCTCGTAATTTGCCTACTTTATTTTTCTTATATAAGTATATTATATTATTATTTGTTGCATATACAAGACATGCGTAGGTGTTTTTGATTGCCGTGACGAAATTTGACTTTGTACAGTACATACTGAATAATAAGTAATTTTTAATTACATCATTATACAACCTTCTAGATATAATTCGTAATATAACCGGGCGAGCTTTCTTGCATCGCATTCTCAGTTTAAATGAAAGATATCGTGAGAAAATTAATAACGTAGAGATACCGACGGTGACATGTAAATTCTTCTGATAAGTCTGCGGTAAATAATTGCGTTACGAATACCAACATTGCGATCAATTAGATAATCTGTGAACCGCGATGAAATTATCATGTTGGCAGTTACGGCGTCGAGGCGGCCTCGCTTTTTGCGCCGCGCCGGGCTGAATACCATCTCCTTATGCGGCTGTCAGCCTGGTACCTCTGCGCAAAAACTAGACAAAATAACCAATATAGCCTTACGTTTTAATTATCCTAGTCCTGTGAACCCGGAAACTTTCGGAGCCGACCCTGGCTGTAACAAAGGAGACAATTCGTGATCGGTGCAGAATAGCTGCCAAAAACGTGCCAGTCACGGGGTTGGATAAAGCCTTATCGTTTAGCTATAAATAGTTCTTTCTAGACACTCTTGACAATTTTGACTCGACAAGTGTAAGTTTTTTGTGACTCTTCCAAAGATTTCTTCTTATATCTAACAGTTTGTTAACTCTCTTGCATTAAATCTTGTAGGCAATAAAAATATTTAATGATTTTTGTAATATTTACGAATATCAAATAATTGTAAAGAGAGGATAATTGTGTTGATTGCTTGATTATTTTACTGTTCATTCTTCGATCGCAACTGCAATTGATCAGCACGTATATAGAGACGAATAGAATACTAGTCTGGTCCGAAATAATTCTTAGTAACTTTCATTCTAATTCTGGTATTTATTGCAGGCAGAGCGGCAGGCCAAGCCTATACATTTACATAAATAAATAATTGTAAAGTCCTTAGGTTCTTTGGCCATAGCCTATATTATGCCTAGCTCCTAAATACAACTATAGTAGATGGATTGATTGTAGATTCGTAATAGGCGATACATTATTCATGTGTTCGAGTCTACTCTTAAATTGCTTATTGAATGCTATATACCTTTTTTGTGCAATGGTTTCACAACCCGATGCGTCTTACCGTTGCGGCTGACATTACTATAGAAGTATTTCTTTTTTTTCTAATTAGGTTCTTGCATAAGAAAAGAAGAAGAAGATAAGGCTCTACGTATTCTTTGATTATATATTATATATTTATTTACATATCAATAAGCTTTAAAAATTTACAGATATAGTTCCAATTCGTTATTATAGCACTTATACGCGTATATTTACCCGCTTTGCTGCGAATAAGGTGATCCATATCTTCTTCGAGACTAGACATTTTTAGAAGTAGCCACAGACACTGAATACTACGACATGAAGGTTATTTTATTGATTGAAGAAGAAGCGGAAAATAAAAGCGGAAAGCGAAATAATCGTATTGCCAGGTTTTATTGTATAAGCTGTTAGACCAGACAGCCGCAGTCGCAAGCCGCAGCCGCGCACGTAACACGAGCCAATCACAAAAACATCGATTGGCAATTGATACATTGATGTATTGATCTCGTTATAATGGCGCGCTGCATGCTAAACTTGTTCTCGATTGAACTTGTCCCGGCTCTAATGGCTGTTTACTTACGTTAATACCTAATAAGCAAGGTAATAAAATTGTCTGCAGTAAATCGAATGGCCCATTTCGTAGATACGTGTTTAGTGTAGGTATTGTATAAATATTTGTGTATTTTTACGTATAAGAAATGTTTAAAGTTAAACACTGAATCTCAACACACCTTCAGCATCACATGCACTCTAAGGCAGATGTGGGCGTCCTTAGAGTATTTAAGAGTTACATGCAGTTAAAGGCTCATTTAATGACAATATTTTAACTCAAATAGGTATTATATTAAAAATTTGCGCGTCGTGTGGTTGAGAATCCAACATTTTAGTGAGGACAATTTCGCAAGGTCTAAATCAAAACAAGAGAGAATAATGGGAACTTGCTAAATAATTTGTGAGTCGTCGTCAGTAAATTCCGTTATATTAAATACAAATCTATATCTATTTTCAAATAACAGTAATAATATTACCTGCATACAAATTGTAATTGGATGAAGTGTCCAGTGTCGGCCAACTAACAGCTAAGGGCTACTTCAAGGGAATCACATTATGCTCACGTACGTTGCTGGCCGATCAATAGCCACATGAGACGCTGATGCGCCATGCAATGCTGTGTGCAATGATGCCTGTGATCGATCACACTTATATGGTAAAGCTGGAATATAATCAAATAATCATGTAATACCCTTTGTTCACTCCCCGCTGTATGATCGCTTTAGTAAGTAGTCTCAATCTATACTATATTAAATCTATATAATGTTATAAATGCGTAAGTAACTGTCTGTTTGTCAATAAGGTATACCTTTATATTTTTAAACCGATGAACCAATTTAGATGGGGAGATAGTTTGGGATATGAGGGTGGGTAGTTGGGACAGAAGTAGTTAGTTTTTATCTCTATAATTATGTGTTTTATATGGGGATTCTTTAAGATTTTACTTTATAATGCGGGTAGAAGCACATTCAAGAGTTTGTAATTAATAATAATGAGACTAATAAGACTCACTTGCTAAACGTTCCTAAGAATAAGTCACATTTAAAAATACAGTTAATTATTATAAGAATTGAATAAGTTTGTTTGGCGTTTCATTACTGTCTTTCATTTCAGGTCTGTTATTTTTAATACAATACATTTTATATATAAAAAGGAAAGATATAAATGTTATATTTACTCTTATGCATTTATTATTACTGTTGGGTTAACTCCATCAGACATGTACT
>DWGW01000933.1:0-12608 GCA_018247775.1 Udranomia orcinus
TAGAAACTGAATATAGAAAAAAATATTAAGTAAGGAAGTAAATCATTTGTAAGATATTATTAGAGATATTTAATATCTGAGAAATTGTTATAAAAGATAAAAGTATAATGTTAAAGAAAGTGATATAATTAAATAATATAACTTAATTTAATATTATGCGAATATATTTCAGATACAATAATACATTACTTATGAGAGACGTAAGAGAAGGTACAATAAGGACAAAGGTTGACGGTACTTATAATGGTAGTTTTTTTAGAAACAGTAAAAACAAATCTTACCGCTTGTTCGTCTCTAGCACATTAACACATTTGTAGGCAATTTATAGTCATTGATTCATAGAAACGGCTTGTGTAAGTATAGAGCATTGAACCTTTAAGATGTTAAAGAGAAACAAGAGTACATGGCGTGCTGCAAAAGTTAAAAAAACGATAGTTATAGTTAAGTTTATTAAAAAAAGCTCACTTGGATTTGGAATTTATGTGCAGGTGTGTATTCTACAATACCTACATGTCATGTTCCTTATATTCATGTCAAGGTGTGGATTTAGAAAAGCATAAAATATATGAATCATGTACCTACTCGTAACAGACGAACTTTCGAAATCTAGGATGTGATAATTTGTAGAAACGGTCAAAGTGATTTCTGGGTTAATATCCTCTATTGAACTTAAGCAGTTCTTTTCGTGACCATAGTCAGCTGCCAAAAACTTAAATTGATTCTCAGAGTGCGTGTAGAGTGCTTTTAATGAATCACATCATGGAGACCCGTTAATGTTAAATCCAAATTCGTATACATATAAATAACTTTAATATCTATCTTTAATACCTATTTTTATTAACTTATTTTTATTAGCTGCTACATATAATACCTCAATTTTCTAACCTATGATATTGTAGTTGCCGCGCGGTTTCTTTGTTCTCATTTCAATCGTGTGGGAAAACAGTTACTGGAGCATTTCAACTTGAAAAGCAGTGGCATGTTTCTGATTTCCCTATTATTGTCTAATATCAATATTGTCTCAGAACAGCACGGATTTACAAAGATCGGTTTTTGTTATATACTATTTAAAAATTTTAGTTCAAAATGACTATTAAATCGACTTCAGACTATCAGCAGTACTTTTTCTTTTGTCGTCAATGCGTAATCTAAGCATTATTAACACTGCGTCTTAGTTAATAGAATGTTGAATTTAACTTCCAACAAGTTAATGTTTTAAAGTAACTAGTTATAACCGAATTACTGCTTGTTTTAAAATATCGTAAACTGTATTAACCGAATCATTTCTTCATTTATTCTGTAGGTTTATTGTCTTTGTATTCTCAAATATGGCAATACATGCGTATCATGTTTCCTGAAACCACTGACTTACATAACTTTGCGGTAATAATTATGTTACATGCCTATCGCATTTGATAATAGGCGTCTGCTTACGGTTGGCGTTTTTTCTATTTAAACTTTATGTTTACGTACAAATTATGCAATAGATATTACTGACATCATTCTGAATTACCTGTTTAGTTTGTCGTGAGAAATTTTTTTCGGTTTTTCATATATTAAATATTGATTTCATTTTGAACAATGCTATTGATTGATGACTTTGTTCGGCAAGTTAGTAGAAAATACTCGATGTTAGTGTATATTCACTGCTATTTTATAAAATTATGAAATTTAATTTAATGATCAGTCCTTAGTATATTAACTGATGTGAAATAGTTACGAGTTCAAACATTCAAACGCGATGCGGCGTAATGCGGTTATTTGGTTTTCAAGTATCCTTACCACGCAATGGTCGTTTGCCACGGTCCAGTGAGCTACAAAATGTGGGCAGACAATAAAACTTTAATTCGTTTAATAATGTGCGTATCAGGAGGAATTAAGGCTATCAGATCGGAGCTATTAAGGTAAATTTGTAAGACTGCATCGGACGGGGCAGAGCCCGCGTGGGCGTCTGTGACTCATTTGATGTTATTCTAATGCACCGGGGGCCGCAACCTTCAACCACTTATTGCGCGGGTGCCTATATATGTCTTGTGACATTCCTGACTCGTGTGGGCGCGGAGCAAAGATGTTTTTTAACCGACGAAAACAAAGAAGGAGGTTCGGAATTTGACACATATAGACCACGCATAACTTTTTATAGTCTCGATCAATTTTGATAATTCTTTCTTCGTCCAAAATTTTAACCCTAAGGGTAGAGAAATAGGGGATGATTGCGTATTAACTTACTGATCTCACTGAGTTACGTGTATTTCTCATACTGTTGAGTTGGTCTCATACGTCGGTTTAATATTTTTTTATAAAATTATGAACCCTATTCGTCCACATTCGGAGCCTCCTTAGTATAGCGGGAGGTTTAAATGTGGGCCTGTGAGGTTTTTATTCTTAGCGAGTGCTATTATAAGACTTGCATTTTTATGTTGTATCATAACCGAACCATAGAAAAGTATGATGACAGCATTGTAGCTGGAACAGGTCTGCCATATGAGAACGACCCATAATATGCACAAATGCTCACATGCGACATCACTTAGTCTCTGGCAGATAAAATCACAGTGACATCACAAAATAACATTTAAAATTATCAAAAATCTGTATTAAAAATTGCTTTTTAATTTCACATTTGGTTACGATGTCTTAAAACAGACAGAGTGG
Source organism: Udranomia orcinus (assembly GCA_018247775.1). Taxonomy (NCBI): domain Eukaryota; kingdom Metazoa; phylum Arthropoda; class Insecta; order Lepidoptera; family Hesperiidae; genus Udranomia; species Udranomia orcinus. The sequence continues at coordinate 2,656 of DWGW01000933.1, forward strand.
TGGGAGGACAGGCTATTCTAATAACAATTCCTTTTTCTATAGATCAAACGAAGTGATTAGTCGTTAGCGCCATCCCTAAATACCACATGATATTAAATATTTAATGTGCCAAAACTATTCAAGCGGTCTTAATGGTGACCGTTAATTTGTTACTACTAAGTACATTTACTTAATTACTGCTCTTATTTTTTATGCCTCAACGGCTTCCTGCGCCTAACAAGTTTCTTTCTTGGAAATCTATTACCTACTCAGGTAGATACCTAGTATTAAGTAACAAAATAATTAAGTGCACATTTTATGAGCTGTATTTATGGTATATGATTGTTCATTAAAAATTATACAGTAATAGCTAGGTCTTTTCACTGTTATCATTTTTATTAAATGTTAGATACTATTTGCCCTTAGCATTTTTAACTGCCTTATTGCTAAGATGTTAGTCTACTATAACTACATCGCACTCATAAAACCAACCATTCTTAAAATGAACGGTTTTAATATTTAAAAAAATGGCGTAGACATCGCATATTGAATTTCATTGAATTATTATAAACTGCAGATGAAATAACATTGAATTTAATAAAAATGAAATTGCGATATAATTAAAAATAAAATTAAGGAAAAACTTAAACTCTTCATAATTGGCTGACTGACTCTGGGTCTGCATATAAAATACGCGATTTTATCTCTGTTCAACGATTAAATGTATGCCCGGGTCATACGGATGACGGTACGACGGAATCAGATTCGTTCGCGTATGAAATGGAGCAGGATAAAAACCCGATGTGACTGGCCGAGATGGAACGGACCAAAAAGTGGATGCATTCCATTGTTGATTGGAAACGACTCGCGGTCGCTCGCTGCTCGCTGCATTGGGAAAAGTCGCATTGCGGTGAATTCGTACCGAAGCTACTAGTTATGGAGTGGGTAAATTTCTCCTACTTTTTTCTTCGTTTAAAGTTTTAGGTTTAGTTTTTGTTTATCTTTAAGTTTAAGGAAGAAAAACCTGGCTGGGATCCTAACCAATTGCTGATTACAATATTGTATATGTATATTATGACGGTGCTGATTTGATTTTTTTAAATTTAGGTGATAGTGAAAAACTAAAATAGAAGAGGAAGAAACGAAAATTAATGTATTGCAAGGGGTTCCACAATTAAATGTTACATTGTGTCAAGTACTGCTGAAGAAGATTGTCATTGTTAAGAATGGACGTTTTGCCGCATAACATCAACAGACTTTACATAACAATGTCCCAGAAATTGTATCGAGATTTTCTGAAAATGTCATGGCAGTCCACGATAATATTGTATCCCATATTAAGTGTATTATTAAGTCGTATCTGTACTTACATCGTAGAAAAATGAATAGATGATCCAGAATTAGTAACGCTTTAGCAATGCAGAATCCAGAGTGCGCTCTACAATGGACGTTATAGGACTGTAACTTCTTACTTGTACCTACGCACATAATAGAGAAATGGATAGATGAAATATCTAAATGCCCTATCCAGAATTAGTACTGCCGGGGCACCAGTGCAGAGCCCAGAGCGCGCAATCACCGCGTTCCCGTGAGAACGCGACCGCGCCGCCGCATACCGCCAAAGGTCAAACACCGAGATACTTTTGCCAATCGCTTACATATCGCATTTTTGCCCGCGAATGTGTACTTGCACTTCTTGAACTAGGTCCGATAGGGAGACGTTTCGTTTATATGTCGCGTTTCTGCCCGCGTTAATTTGTACTTGTAGCTAGGTTTGATACACGCGTTTGTATATTTTTGGGGGTGGTTGACGCTTCTGTGTTGAAGAGCACGGCTTGGTAACGATGTAAGGTAATTTCGCAAACCCTCGCATTGACATTAGAAAGTTTCATCTATACTATATTCATCACAGCCTATTCCATATTTTGTAAAAAGCTCAATCACATAAAAATTGGTTTGAGTGACATTCAGGTGCAAAAATAGAAAACATTGATTTGCTTCAGCTCTCCTACTAAAGGAGAGCTGAAAGCAATTTTTGGGTAGATGTTTGAGGCAAGCTGAGAAACTTGGCACCAGCTCTCGGACCATATATATAAATAGTTTAGCGCAAGTAAAGCTACAAGGCACGACGTTACTTCATATTCAACTACTACAAATATTATTTATTCACATCTAGATAGTAGGTCCGCGCGAAGTCATGATGGGTCTCGTATTGCCCAAAACTCGTCCAGTACTAAGGCCGATGTAATGTGACCAAACTGGGTTTTAAACCAATTAACTAATTTTATTTTAACGAGTTTAAGCACGTTATGGTAATTTAGGCCGAGTCGTCGTCCCTTAATAGCTTGAAGGACGGTCAGAACTACATTCCATGGATGCATGGAAAGGCTTATTTTTTGTCTGTATTAATGCATCGTTACTCCTTTATGTGCAGAGAAAAAGTATGTTTGATTTATTTATACCTACAAAGGTTTTTCTAAAATAACGCATTAATATTGGATTTCGCATCTCCCTAAAAATCGTTTTGAAAGTAGTCTCAAGTCAGGAAACTGACAAAAATAGAAGTGGAAACGTCTCGGTACCTGAAAATCTGTTTGGACCTTTTAAAGTATTAAAATCGAAAAAATAGAATCCCTGCTTAAGGACAAAGTGATTTTTAATTATCTTTATACTCTTGTTTAGCGCCTTGTTTTGTAAACGTGTCTTTTTTTCATGTTATAAAATATATAAAATGAGAGATTTTAACTTCAAGTCCCGTATTACGACATAAATGAGAAATAAAAATGTTGTCCGTATCCATAGACAAACACAAAGTTTTGTGTTCTGCAAGACTATTCTTAACAAACCTTATAAGATCGAAATTAAATTCAAAACTATAATCTCCTAAATCAATTTTATAATACACGGAATACAAGGAATCAACATAGAAATTTAATTACAGGGTCCCAAGTATTTCACCAAGGTTATATAATATATTTATATAAGCTTGTAAAAGGTACGTAATATGTACATGCGTATAACTTATGCAAGAAACGGAAGTTTACCAAAGGATAGTTATTGTAACTAAATGATAAGCATCTTAACAGATAAGTAAGTTACTTATCTATGAGTAGATAAAATATCGAAGTCCTTCAATTAAACTACAGGATAGTTGACATAACTATTAGCTATGTGAGATTTTATTGTAGAGTTCCTACGTATATAATTTTGTAGGTAGGTATACCTTGTTAAAAAGGTTCAATCGTTTATTTAAACTTAGTTTTACTACAATAGGTTCTTTAATAAATATATTACTATTATTCCTTAATGTTTCATAATTTAATTAACTTATGTTTGTAGATGTTTTACGTTAACTATTTATGCATATATCGTACTATTTACATTAGGGATATAAAATACAAGAAAAGGTGTAAGATATTTCCAAGTCTTCCTATGGTCATACCATAGTATATTTTTTGTTGTTGTGTTGTTGTTAATTTTCTAGTCTAAGAATTTCCAAGATTAGTATTTACAGACATACAGACAATTTCCGGTTTGTATTGAGCACTTCAATGTTATTTATATAGATAAGATATAGTAATTACGAAAAAGATATGACGTATCATGCATTTAATAGTCACCAATTGTGCAATTTCTTTGAAAACATTCCTCCCACAGTTCTTTGTAACATCGTGTGAATATTCCAAACAATGTGTTCAAAGAAAGGCGATTCTCAAAGAAACGGCTCATTGAAGAAGTCTAGTTCATAACCAATTATTGATGACCTTCCCTGTTCCTTGCACGATGCAATCTTCACACTGAACGAGGGAAGCGAAGGGTACTTTCATAGGCCCCACATAAGTGGTCGACCCGTTCACATGCTGCATCCATTGAGGTCCCTTCACACGGTCAAATACGACAAAAAATAATACAAAAACCGTTACGCTCATGAAAAAAATGTTCCCATAACTCTTGAATGTCCTCATTGACTAATTTGTTCAAGGATACGTTTAGAATACAGTGATAATCTACAGTGTTTATCTCTAATTAAAATTACATGTTGTTCTTTAAATGTATGGCTAGATATAAGGATTGTATATTGTAACACTGTAATTTTGTTGATAGATAAAAAATAAATCTGTATAACGTTTGTTTTGGTTAAAAACTAGCACGTTGGTATAGATTGATTCACTGTTATTGGTATTTTTTTTAATATAAATAATTTCAATTGTTAGGTTAATTTCCTATTAGGTACTTATATATACATATGTACCAATCTTAGATAAGATTTTAAAACATGTTAATAATTATTATAAAATCCATACTTTACGTTACTTAGATCTGTTTAAAACTGATCAAAGAAATATAATTAATGCTTCTTCTTATGAAAACACTCTCATACAACCATCACAATCATATTACAATACTACCTATACTTTAAGTGAAAAAAAATTAGAATTAAAACCATGGAAAACATTGATTTTTTTAAACGCTAAATATAATTATGAACAAATGATGAGTAGTTAAGCCATTTCCTTTCGAAGTTTACGCATATCGAAATGCTGTTTTTATGAAGTATCTCTCCACGACAAGTATGGAACACATGGACCACAAATGTGCGTGGGAGCCGTGGGACCAAACAATATGTTATTCCATGAATGAAGCACGTAACTTACGAGTTATGGGACCGCGCCCCATAGCTATTCTCACGATTCATAGAAATAGATAAAATGCGATAGAGCCGACGGTTGATGCACGTCTACTTCAAACAGTTGTGAAAAAAATGCAAATCATAAATTAAAACAAAAATGCATTGACTTGAACATTAAAAATTTTAAATCTTCTAAGCACCTGAGCCTAATAAAGTACTGTTGCTCGAGACTTGAGTACATAGAACTGTTACAGTTTACAATTAGGTGTACGGTGGGTGAATGATCGGTGTAAGAATCGCAAGTAACAGTAAGAACAGCCTTGAATATCTTGCAAGGTATGCCGGTGAGAGCGTTGTTGGTTGTAGGGTACATTAAGCTATCATACCATCAACGCGCCCGTCTGGTCGGCATTCTTGAGCCGGGTCCGGTGTCCGGCTCAGGAATGTCTGCAGCCAGCAACTCGAGACGGAAGGAGCAGCGGCGGAAGCGGTTCATGGAACGGAAGAATAAAGTTGCAGAAAGTCATCAGAAACTCACAAGACCCAAGAGTTACATACCTTAAGCCGATGTAACACGATTGTGTTTGCCAGTAAGCGCTAAACGAACTTATTTAGCTGCGCTGGCCACGAAACTGTACACCGCTTTCGTCTGAGAAAGTTGTAACCACCAGTAAACAATTAAACGAACTTGGCATTTGTTACCAAGCAATAGGGTTTTAATTACAAGTATATAATGATGCATTTAGACTTTAAACCTTTCTCGAATGTTCCGAGCCACGGCGCGCAACCGTCTCGCTCCAGTGTAGCGTGCATCCTGCCTTATACAAAGTATATTTTTCCAAGTATTTTACTTTACCGGTATCCTTAACTCTTAAGAGTTATCCTAAGAACCAAGATTTTAACCAAATATCTTATATCTATCAGGTGCTTCAGTAAACTACGTTCTAAACAATTAGTACACTCGACGTTAATATTGATTTTGTGACGATTATACCACACTATACAATAACAAAAAATAATTAACATGACTATATGTCGGTCCAAAAATATTTTACACCTAACGATTGTCTTTATATGTACTTGTAATATAGTTTTTATAACTTTTGCGGGATCAAAGTAGTAGTATCATCTGATAGATGCAGAATACGACAAGTCTAATGTTATACTAAAGCCTTGTAATTTAAACGAATATCACGTACTACATTATTATATACAATATATATTTATTGTTCTACGTAATTTCAATCCATTTTAGACTGGTCATATCTAATATTAACCGTTATTTAACTATTTGGTTTGGACAATTAGAACTATTTATTTGTTTAGGTACCTGCATCTGTTTACTTATTTTGACTCTCCCTAACAAGCGTAAAGACTCTTAAGAACGGTAAGCAAACCTTATTTGAGGCTGAAATTTTCCTGTTTCGTTATAAGAATGAGAACTGCGACCTCCCGTGGAGAAAGTTGGTACTTATGTGCTTTGTCGAGGCATTTTATTTTGAAATAACCGATGGCGTCACAAATTGTGGCAGTGGATTGTTGATTAAACAATCGAGCGGGTCCCGCATGCCTCGTCTGTCTCAATTGTAAACTGTTATTGGAAATCAATTGACAGACGCTAAATTTACTCAACGAGTTCTTTGAATGATGCCCTTGGATAATTGTTATTTATGTGTACCAACGTAACCTTAGTATAGTTACTAGTTGCCTCATTCACCAAGCGCGCGACATCAAACACATACAATATTCTGACATTACAAACAGAAATAATGAAATTTTTGCGGGTCTTTATAATATCCGTAAAGGAGGAAAAATCGTATCCAAAAAGTACATAGTTATTCCACAAGACTTAAATGAATACCCTTTTCCTCACATCCTGCTGGTCGACGACTCGTGTTTTTGCGGGCAGTTTGGCCCCGTTTACCTTATTATCCAACATGTAACGTGATAAATACTTTAAGTATCATTTTACTCGAATGATTAATATCGAGTATAGAATATTGAATATATAAATGCCCTCGGTCTCTAGTATTTAATTAGGGCATACCGAGCGAACCGAGAATAGATTATTTACAAATCTATCATCAAACAATATCTCAATCCCGTTTCCTAGAGGCACTATCGATTTCGACCTGAAAATTGCATGTATTAAATTTCGATAAGCAAATGATAATTATCAATCGGGAACGTCGAGTTTCAGAGTTTCACTTTTAAACCATATTACTTCATTATTGGGGACTACTCTTGATTCGTAAATTATATGACAATTTGGTAGCGCTACTAGTGAGTGAAAGTGAGGTCGCGGCGCTTTCTATCCGCCAAGCGCAATACGTCGTACCTTGCGAAAGCCACAACCGAACCAACTAACCTAGCCAGTTCTCAATAGAAAGCTGATTGTATGAGTAACTGAATGCAGTTAAATAACACTATTTTCTTTGAAAAACCGTATACCTCTAATTTTATGATGTATAAAACATTCACGTTAACATATTTGCATATTGGAAACAAAGTGGTCGTAGTAATCTTTACAAACAAGAAAAGGGTCGATTACAATTATCTACATACATCGGAATTAATTGATGCTACTGGCTGATTTCCTTAAATAAAAATCTAAACCTTAACAAATCTACGAGGCCGCGTTCCCATTACAAATATAAAATATTTTAAAATGGAATTTTCCATGAAGTATTTCATTTTTAAAAGGCGTGGCAATATTTTATATATTGCATTGTTTTCTCTGCTATCGCTGGCGACGTTAGTGCCACCGATCTACGTGACATTTTACTCAGAAGGTAAATGCAGTGAAAACACTATGGGTCACTTCAAATATATCACAAACAGAAGTCACTTCAGAAACGACATGCTTTTCGAACCGCCATCTTAGCTGCAGTAGCAGGTATGGAATATAGAAAGCACAAGGAATATTACAAAAAAATGTACTTGTTATAAAATTAAAGATATTAATGATTATTAATTATTATGATAATAATTAAATTATGTACAGTTGCGACTCATTCAAACTAATTACTAACCCTCGCTAAACTTGACAAATTTCTATATAAAACAGCAAAATAAATATATGTAATATAAAAATATGTATCTAATATAAATTCTAAAAAAAAGTTAAGTGTCTTTTTTTTCGTCTAAAGAGTTTAGTGAGATGAGATATTTTACTAGCGACCCGCCCTGCCTTCGCACGAGTAGTAGAATATAAGCCTCCATGTTTTTACGTCGTTAGGTCCGCGTGCAACCCGCTCTTGAATTTTCGCGCGCGTTTGTGTTTATTTGAATTTATTGAAAATGCTTATAAACAATCATAAACTTGCTTTAGATAATGCAATGTTAAAGATAAATAAAGTATGTAAGATTAAGGCAGTATCCGTCTGGATAAATTTCGAATTACCGCAATGTACGTGACCATTTCATTAGAATTTAGAATTGCCATGCCATCGCCAACTTTTTGTAGACCTATAAAATAGGAATATCCCATCCTACATTCCCATTCTCAAAGGGATTAGACCGCGTTATAAATGTAAACTCCCAGACGGTTTGTCTGTTTCCTATACTGACGTTCAACAATGATTTATAATATCTCTACTACATAATGAATACAAAATCTTAACAAATTATACACCCAAACTTTCCTAATGATTTACTTTATCTATTAGTGAAAATCGCTTGAAAATCAGTTCATCTATTTTTGAGTTTAACAGTGACTGACAAAGACAGTCAATGCGTTGGGAGACTTTGTTTTATAATAAGTGGTAATACTGACATAGTACATACCTACTTACATACTTACGTACTAAAGAAGTGAACATATCATCGAACGGTCCTTTCAGCGTCTCACATCTGTGTTTGCATTTTCCATGGCACAATAGCTCTGTATCATAATAATAATGTAGTGAAGCCATTCTTCGCTACCCTGAAGGCGGTGCATACAATGTCTATTGTGCGACTCCGGCGCAGGGCAACGTGAAACAAGATCCTCGAACTCCAGTTAATGTGTATGCATATCCATGTGTCTTCAGCCACACAAGTAGTTACCAGATAAATTAAGAATGCAATTTACATGAAAATTTGTAAAATCTGAGAAATAGATCACGATGTTGACGTTTAAATAGAACTACGTATAAGACGATCCCACTTGTAAAATTCTACACTAAAAAATGTTTTGTTGTGACGATGAAAAACGCTATAAATATTGTCATTATTAATTTCAAGGTAAATGTATTCTATTCAATTATTAATTCGTATTAAACTATGGATATTATTTGCAATTATCAGTTAACACAAGTAGAAATAGTAAATAGTATCTACTTTCTACAGCTTCTGTGGCTTCGTCAACACTCCTTTGTGCCTACCGGCCACTCTTCTGACGGTAATCAACAAGCAAACATAGCTTATAAGTAATTTGAGCCGGTCTTTGTCTCTCGTTTAAGGAGACATCGACCGAGGAGTTGCGAACAAACGTGACCGTTTTTGTTGAATGTTCTTATTAGATTCTAATGTATTTTGACGGGCACTCACTGAAACGCGATGCAATCACGCTTTTAACATACATTACTATTTATGTTAGTATTTGACAAGATGCAACAGAAATAGCAAGAAGTCGATGTTCGGCGCGGAATTCGTTTCGGTTTGGAGTTGTACGAAGTGGGCTGACGTCACTCTTCAAATTTGGCAATGCCAGGCGTTCGACCTCGTGTATTATAGTTGCGTCGTGGCTGTTTACATCGACCAAACTGCGCAACAGAAACCAGAAACAAAAATATTAAAATTTATGAGTAGGTACCTAAATGCCGCTGAGTTGTTAGAACCTGAACATGTTTGATTCCAATTTATTATATTAATTAATAACAGTTTAATGTCTCTTAACTTTAAAACAAGTCTAAGACGTGTTTCTGTTTCAATAATATTTTTGAATTTTTTGTCCACAGTTTTAATCTTCATTTTTTTACATTAAAATAATAATAAACGCGCGTAAATAAACGCACATTAAGTCACATCAGATCATTACAACATGAGAAATTTCACTTTAAATTGAACAGAGGTCGAACCCTTTTACGCGGGGAAAACAAAGGTACTACCCGATACTGTTGAGCGATACCAGGTTACGTCGGATTTTCACCCCCTGATAACCTTGGTGGCTTTTCTGTTCTTTGAGGGGGTTCTGAGGAAATCCGAGGAATTGGCACGACGCCTTATCAGGCAAAACTTTTGGGGAGACTCTACACACTACTACACCGGAGGACTAAGATGAACGGTTCACGTGTCTGCAGGAATAGATTTAATATCTATCTATACTTTGTAACTAGTAGAAAATGCTTGGAAAAACATTTGT
>DWGW01000934.1:0-12596 GCA_018247775.1 Udranomia orcinus
CAGAAACAAAACAACCCTTTGCTTATTGCTGTAGAAAAGATATAATTTATATTTTCCCTAACTTTAAGTTTGTAATGACAAAGTAGGTGGGTTAGTTCTATGTATTTTGACAATAGTACATCGGAATTGCAATGTTTTTTCAGCATACTCACGAGTTTTCTCCGATTTCGGATCCGAATCATTGTAACAGTCACTTTTAATTAGAACTCGGCTCGGGTTAATTTCTGTCAAACCCGTTTCAACGTCGTGACAACCAGCAACCACCCGACATTCAGATTAAGTAGCACTTTACTGTAAGAACTTCATAGGAATATTAATATATTAATAATTAATATGCGTTCACGAGTACAATAGTCTCACACCCATTTGTCATGCTGTAATCAAGAACATAAACGCGAGATTTGAGATCCAGAAATAATACTCGTATATCAAACATCGTTAGTATTTCCACCTGGAGAGGCTGGACTGGGCCATGTCAGACACTACACCCCGGATTTTTGGGCAAAGGAACATAAATCGATTTTGTTGAATTTATATAATATTGTTTTCAGCAATTAGTCGCCGATTAACAAGTTTGTCGATGTAAATGACTAGTTGGCAATCAGAATCAGATCTGAGCAGTGCAATTAAACGATGTTCTTAAACATATATTAAAGTAACTTTAAAACATTGTCTGTGTGGTGATGAATCATACTGAAAAATTATAGCCCGTAAAATGTTAATAACGTTTGCAACCTATTAAGTTATCAGACCAGTGCGGAGTTTCACCTTCTTTGTTGCCCGTTTTTATTACAAGCATATCTTTTAAACTTTAATCCAAAATAACCTTACAAATAGGCAGATATTCGTTTTATGAGAAACAAAGCTAATTAATTGTCTATAAAAATTCACATTTTAAATATTTAATGCTTGATAGAAAAATTTAATAGACATTCTTTTATCTGGCTAAAATCTTGAATTTAATATAAGTAGAAATCTGATAAGGTTGATTAAGTGAACGAAAACGTCGTCATAGAATACAAATGCTCCAAGATGTCGAACATGTCTTATTAAATCTCATTAAAGGTATTTACTATACATAAATAGGTTAAAATAATTAATATACATAAATTATATTAGATACCCAATCATGACTACAATTGTAAGTACTTGCTATATTATACAACAGCTGATGAAATTTTCATATTTAAGCAATCGTACACAATTAAAAGTCCATAGCCGCTTTGAATAGATGTGACATAGATTTTTTTTAGATTATAGGTAGTATCATAAATGTTATAAATAGAAGCCTGGTTCTTTTGCAGATGTTTATTGTAGAAGGATAAAGAGATAACATAGAAGCCTGCTTACTTATGAATATTTATTGAATCTTTTTTACCTCTAAGGAGTTTGCTTACGCTTTATAAGCCTTTATTAAATATCTTATGAAATTTATGTTTTTTTAGCTTTATATTACTCGCGTTGAACTTAATAAAAAGATGAAAATGGGTATCAACTCATGGTCGACTAAATCAGTTAAAGAAGAGTCATGATTGAAAGAGACAATGTATTATTTAGTATCTTTCCAAATACATAGGTGCAATATGACGACAAAATGTTCAGAGTTCCTTCTTTTAGGGGGGAGAGAGCTGAACACAGCTGTGTAAAGAAGTTCCGGCTAATTGAAATCGATTACGGATGTAATTCTACTGGTGAAACTCTTCGTATACGTGTATCCAACCATTTCTTAATTAAAGTTCCATTGTCTAGTTTTACTGTAAAATAGCATAAAGAGATTATTTATTATCAATAAAGATTATATCATTTCGTATACCATCTGGGTTATTTATTGCATAGTAAAAAATACTGCAAGAGGTAGTAAGAAATAAGGGATAAATAAAGCGGATGTTCCACGATAAACGACAATCATTCTACCCCCTTTTATGTGCTTGCAATGGCATTAAATAACGTGAAAGTATCGTAAAATTCCCCGATGACGCGACGGTTAGCAATCACTACTTAGCCGTGAAAGGAATCATATAGCACGATTTTAATATTTAAGCAGCCCGGCGCCGGCGTGGCTGCGTACTCAACACCGTGAATCCCTTGGTTCAAATATCAGCGAAACACTTCAACCTTTATTTATTAAGTGCTACTGCAGATAATTGCGCATAAATAAACGTTAAAAATAATTTAAACAAACTTTTATAAAAGAGGATTTTATTCGCTTTTCACAAAAGCGGGGAGAAGTCTTAAAACAAGAAAGATACGATTATTGTTTACCACGTTGATCCAATGCAGATTTGGAGGTGATGTTGTATTTAAGATGTTATTAACAGAAAGTGATTATGATAACTGAGATAAGGCACGCTTGTCTACAGCTTTCTCGCTCTTGTCTTGTCTTGTAAGAGTCGCAAGTTATAAAATGTCCCTTCATTTTAGACTCCAATAGGCCAATAACTTTAATTAACACATTTTCGGTATATTTAAAAGACTTCTAGTCTTGTAATGTATAATAAATATTAATTTCAAATGTATTTGTATTTCGCTCATAATTTAGGAGTCTCGCAGAAAAACTGCTGCTCTACAGCAGAAATATAAGGCGCATTCAGCGCGTAAAATATTTAATGTTTACCAGATGCGGTTACCATTATTTTTATTATCAATTTATTCCCAGAGCGGTATTAATGTAACGAGCCACTTAGCTTCATCGTCAGCTGCTATAAACGGTATAATTTAATTTTTCGGTTTAAACTATCAATTTTATTGAAATATTAATGTCGTCAACAAGTCACTGCGGGAATATAATTTAGGGCATTATCAGTGCTACTAAGGGCGAGAAATTAGGAGCGCATATAACCTCACGGTCCAAATAGATTGAAGTCCAAAGGGTAGTGGAGTCCCAATGAGCTTTGTGGTTGAAGGCCATGGTTCAAATGAATGTGACTAAATGTCATACACCTTACCTTCATTCGTATTTTATATTTGAAAACATCAACATTGAAAAGGTATATTTTTAAGTAATTAATATTGGAAAAAGACTTTTAGTTATAACTTACCAATATTATTCAAGACTATGTAAATCTTGTTATGTGTTACTTTACTTTATCTTGATTAAGAACTGTATATACCTTCTTAGATACCTTCTAACCAACTAACTAGAGAGTCCCTTACAAACCGGTATTCTATACTTACAAGTATGTAGGCGGTTTCGACTGAAGGAAGGCATTGATGTGGACTTAAAGAACGGACGTTTTCCGGGAGAAAAACCTATTCAGTTCTAAAGAAGACTTCCAACTAAAAGGTAAAAATAGATTAAATTACAGGTTTTTATTCCCATGAGTTAGCAACCCATTTGTGTCAAAGACGTTACTAAGGTAAAATAAATTCTAACATTGTAGGGATTGTGTCAAAATATTCGAGATTTAGTATTTAAGTATAAAACGTCAAAAACAAGCTGATCCGCTGGGAGGAGCCTCGGGGCTAACGTCTACGTGACGCGCGTGCCAACCGCTCCCAGTCCGCACTTAGAGGTGCATCCGGAATCGTAATTAGAGACTCTATGAACCGTAAAAACTAAGTAACTATAACCATTGTAATACATACATTCGTTATATTAGAAATTCAGTATCAAATTAGTTTATTTAAACGTGAAATGTCAAAAACATGCGGATTCGCTGGAAACTGTAGCGAGCTAGTGGAAACGTGACGCGAGTGCCAACTGCCTTGAGTCCGCACTCAGGGATGCAAACGGAATCATAATTAGAAACTCCGATGAATCATGACATCTTAGCTTTAATTTATATGTTTCAAAGTAATACAGTTTCGACTAAGTGTCTAGTCTGGATGCATAATAATAGCATAAACAATACGCGGTAGATATGCACTGGTGGTAGAGAAAGTTAAAAAGGTTCTATCCTTCTTCTTGCTTGAAAAAAAATCTATCCTTATATGTATCCTAATAAATTTATTTTCAGATACATTGGGTACATTCCTTTAGAGGTAAGGATGCTTTATAATTATGTGCGAAATATTATGCATGGTGGACTGCTCTGATCTGCACAGAAAACTAAGTTCTCTCTTTGTTCCTAGTCCTGCCTTAGGTACAGAAAGCATGAACTGTTTGCTATATCAATCTCACGCACGGTAGCGTGTTCAAGATCACCCATTCCGAACACAATGTCTGCGCTCAATGCTATCTTGAACGCCTCTGTTTAATGTGTTTGTAGATGAATGGAAGATAATTTTGTCGGAGTGTTTGAGATACTGTGAAATGAATTCGTGACGTATGCAGGGTATATATATGAGTTGGAATTTTGTACTATATGGACATTTGATTCGTTTAAATTTTATTTATACTTTGTTTATTTCTTTTTATTTGATATAATCCGTGTAGAATTGTTTATCTGTTCTTATTAATAAAATAATTATAGATAATAGGACGAGAAGATCGGGAGTTTAAATGTCAACCACAACTGACGTAAACATTTCTCAGAATTAGCCTTTAATATTTCCCGGCAATCGGTTCGAATGACTAGAAATTTTACATACAATTTTATGTGCAACGTATAACTATACAGATATACTATAACCGAACTATGCATATTTTTTCCATGAAACGGAAAAATGAAAATGTTTACTAGACCCTAAAATAAATGTCGACTTCTTTCCGGATGCACTCATACCACATCTATTTATGCCTTATTATAGCAGTATCCTTGTTGCTGTGTTCTGGTTTTGAAAGGTGTAAGAAAGATATACTTGAGGTGTTACAACTTAGACCTCAGCAACTCATATTTAGTCGACCTAATAATAATCTTCTTTTCCTATCTTAGGCTAATTACAGATCTCTTATCTTAGGTTCACAGATGTTCACTGGCGGCAGTGACCACTCACCAATAGGTAAACTGGGTACTCGCTTGGTACCTCATAAAAAGACCGTTTTGGTATCTTTTTATTCAGGTCCCTCATATAAAATGTTTAAAAAATATAAAAAATACAAGTTTTAAAAAAAATAAAAAAAATAATATGGGTGACTTTTCCCCAGTGAAGTACCATAGACAGTTCTACTAAGTTCTATTCAATATTCTCTAACAATTCCGGTTGCACTAGCGGGTGCAGACTCAGGGCAATTAGCACTCTTGTCACGGAATCGGTGTTTCCTACAGATCGCTATTGTTTTTGATACTTTCCGTGTACACAGAAAAAATAGTCAGCTCGAAAGTGTGGATTTTCATTGAAAATAGTTTTTTCTCGTAGAAAGGTTTTGGGCATGAAATAATAGGTAATCAAATTTGCAATCATTAATTTAGAAAAAAAAATACGATAAGTATGAAACGGTACGATTTATTGACCACAAAGAAAAATATTAGATATAGAAGTACATACAAATAATAGTAGGTGTAACAAATCGGCGGACTTACCGCAGATAGCGATCTCTTCCAGTCAACCGTTTCTTAGTATTAATATTGTAAAATCAGCTTACTAATTTTTTAATAGCAACATTAATATTCATTAAAATGCGTAAATGCAATAGTTTCTGCTTACTACACACATAAATCAAGAAACATACATGTACATACATACTCACTTCTGTTACGAAATGGATTCGACATAATTGAAGTTGGATCATGATTGCGCTGTACTGTTAAAAAGAACATCATCACGTTACCCGTATAAATCCAATTATAGTTATAAAATGCAAAAGACAGAACGGCAACTGACAATATATATTTCATTAAGGTAAGAAGGGAAACGCTTATTGATAATTTTCCAACATATGTTTTCTGCTTAAAATATTATTTTTCCTCGGCAACGATTCCATCTTACTCGTGAATCCTTGAACGTTTCTTGGAGAAATTCGCAAGCATCGAGTCATTGTTGTTTTGAAATGAACACACTCCACGTATTTATTTTAAGAAGAACGCGTAATCCTCTCTTACTTTTATAGAATAAACATACATTTAATAATATGTGGGTCAATGAGAGCATTATAATGTTATTGTACATGTAGCTAATGTATATGTTTTTATAACACTTATGCAGCACCAAACGAACATGCAGTCCCTCTGATGGCAAAAGCTCGCTATGGCCCATGGATATTTGCAATCAACCCAAGACAGGATCGAAGTCGTTTTTTAACCACAAAGGCCTCAGTTTAGTGTCTTTCTTACCACACTCTAACCAGAATATAGTAACGAAAATACTGTTATAAGACAGACCTAGATGTGGCGGTGGTGCTTTCGGAGTATACCATAAATATATATATAAGGAAACCACGAGTTTAATAAAATATTATATTATACCCATTAGACTCGAGTATATGCTAATGACGTGCTTGTGGTCAACCCACTTAGCACACATGCGACGGTGCGTCCATAATGCTTCAGTGGTAAGACATGCCAGGTACGTCATGTGTGAAGCACTCACGTCCAGTTGTCATCCTAAGATGACAGTCATTAAGCTGGCGTGACAGCTATGAGTTAGTGCAACGCATTGTACTAAGTGCTACGCCGCAAGTGTGGCCCCTACGTAATTAAACTTCGGTCTGCCGCTAAGACACAGAGCTTGGTTGCAAGGATCTAGCAAGCCACACTTGCTTAATTGCTATACGAACTGAAACCCCGGAAGACCAAAAGGCACATTAACGTAAATGTTTCTAATTAAATTGATTGCAATTCCAACTGATTGTACCTAATTTAGTATAATAATAGCAAGGTATATTGGTGACCTAAAGTGATTTATCCATTACATCACTTATTGGTATGATACAATAAGGTTAAATAAATGTGTCAATCCTTTTAACTGAAATTTAATTAATACATTGTTATTGAAACAATACAGCGAGTGATACTGGCCGTGCATGCGTATAATCGTTTAATTCCGTTTTGAGTGAAGGTGAGCCAGGGTCACTCCCTGTGTGATAGATGCGCTGTGGGATTATCAAACGCTGTGCCGCTCTGTTGGCCATAACATACGTGTATGCCGTGTTCCAAATCATGCGTGTAATTTTAAAACAAAGTTTTGTTTAACACTAGCTTCTCATTGCGGTATTGCTCGAGTTATACAATCGGTTAATTTGATTTCAAACGGCCCAATGGGTAGTGTGACGGACTTATGCTCGAGAGTTTGTGAGTTCGATCCTTACTCCTGTATTGTCGTGACGTATTCACGTGAACTCACTCCTTACACACGCCTTTGAGCTTAACTGGTGAGACAATTACTAGTATTGTGACGTGATAGTAGTTAAAAAAAAATATTTTTTTATTATTTCATTTGTGCACAGTTTCACGGCCGGAAAATCTTTTATCTAATTGTTGAATAAGACTTTGTCAGATATAATATATATGAATGTTTATATTGAAGGTTACCGTGATATTGGAACAAAAACAGACAGCAAAAAATGACCCACTATTCGGTTTCTCCCGGACTTAATAGTTAGTAACGTTTTTGTGACAGTAACATCAGTTTGTTAAAAAGAAATATATTTTGTACAGCAAAAAATACATCTTCAATCAATCAATCTTTTTCTTTTGTTACATTAAGTTTATTTTTGGCAATTCTAAATCTATCTATCTATCAAAGGGATCTATAAATAAAAGCAACTATATTAATTATATTATTAGCGTCAATAGATTTCGAGTCCCTCTAGCACTATATAATTTAAACCACTTTATAATTGTAATACTGACTGTGATTTATTATGAACTAGAACAAGATACTAACTATTCAATTAAATCGAGTCGGCGTCATTTTCTAGTCGTAGTCAATAACATTTTCGTAATATTTATTTAAGGCTTTTATGTGGCTTGTGTGTAGGTTTAATAAAAACCATTTTGAATTCAACTTAGATCATACATCAAACAAGTTTGACTATTTTTATTAGTTTTCTTTAACAAAATATGTGCTTATACATTTATTCATATATGTAAATGATAAACTCTAAGTTAAAATCACCATGATAATTATAATTATATTAGACGCATGAATTTAATCGAGTCAGTAAATAACAATAAGTACGGTTTATGAAATACTATAAGTAATTGACAGTAAACATTCGTGACAGTTATATTATTTGCAACGCCTTCGCTGAAGGGGAAAGAGCTTTTCTTTAGGCGCGCGTGTTAAGCGTCAGCTTGTGACGATCGCTGAACCTTCATATTTCTCACGAAACTAACCTTTTTGCTATTAGCTAAAAGTATATTTATACTTAATATGAGCTACCACCCTTTGCTTTGGCGCGAATATAAAATCGACTTTTTTCTTCGTATTTTCTTTTGTTCCATATTTCTAGATTACTTTTGACATTTATGGTCGGGTTAGTACGGCTAATTGTAAAATTAATTGTAATATTATCAATTGCAAGAATACTAAACAACACTACCTAGTAGTTCAACTGAACAAAACTCCTATCGTTTCTTTCTACTTTGGAATATAGAGTAAGAGTATATCAAAATGAAGAAATTTTAAATTGAATATTACGTAAGTTGTGACGAACATTTAGTAATAAAACAAATTGTTGTCCATATAAAGTAGTATGGATTTTTAAGAGATTTCACTACGAATATTAAATTAATATATCGTTGTGAAACGATACGCAATTAAAACATGATGATGATTATACATAAAATTTCGTTTTGTTTATGTGAATCAAATGTCGAAGCTTCGTTTTATTTTCAAGCAACATTTTGTATTCCATCGAGTACAATGAACGTTTACAATTGTCAGAATTTATTCGAGCACAGTAATTAGAGGTATTATGATAGTAGAACAATACAATACGAATAAATTTAGGCGATAAACAAACGCGTAATCAGATTATTGTAATACACAATACAGAGAATACAACATCAAAGGCGTCGTTTCTTTTGAGCAAACCAAACATCATCGTAACTCCCTTCACAGCTGTAATTTAAGGAATACCCGAGATTAGGGTAACAAAGTACTTATTTGTATAGTTCAGCTGTATGCTTAAAGCACATTCATGTACATTACTTGGGGCTATAAATAAGATTAGTACTATAAATAGCAAATAAATTTAATTATAAAGAGTTAAATATTAGGTGTTGTAAGGTCTTCGACCTGTCCCCAGTAGAATTGTACTTTCCTCACTTTATTGTACAAATGAAGAGAATATTGACTCATTATTACATAATCAAATAGTCTAGACCTAGTACCTAGACCTCTAGTAAATAAGTTTCATCGGTTATTGCTAAATCCTATTAAAATGCCAAAATCCTTAACGAGTTGCAATAACAATATAACATAAATAAATAACCTAATATTAAATGTATTTGTTGGTTTTAAAGTATGCGGAGTACGCGGTTCGCTTGATAATTCTCAAGCATATTGAGACACTGTAATTTAGTCAACAACAAACAAATTTCGTAACTCGTCTGGTTAAATCAAAGGTCTATTCACCCGATGCGGATAAACATCTATTCAATAGTCATAAACATGCATCGTATTGTAGCCAGCGGCCGTGGTTTCTCATCTAAGGTAAAGTACAATGCATACAGATTTACGTACGTGTTCTGTTTACGAACCATATTATATGGGATACTACTAATATTATAACGAAAGTTTTGTTGTCTGGATTTTTTACCATAATTCATCGTTAGCTAAACATATTTATGTGTATAGGAAGAAAATAATGTTGTTTCTTTTGCGTGGGAGAAGTCTGGAAGATAGGCTATCGTAGTAGCTATAGATTGACGATACTGTCATATCCCAGTCAGTTCTCTTCCATAGGCTTTCGTTTAGTATGCATATAAGTCTCTTTCGCTATGGACCCTTATGAGAGCAGGAGTAAATTAAGATTTAGGAAATGTTATTGCTGTTTTTTTGCACAAGTCAGCATTCTATTAGTTTCAACGCCTTAATACAATAAATAGCAATGTCTTCCTGACAAATAGATTTTATTTTCACCGAAAGCTACTATAGTTTATAGTGGTTTTTCAGAATCGGTATCACAAATTTAAAAAATCGAAGATAGTAGAACCTTTTACAGTTCGATGCTAGGGCTGATATGTTCTCGTTTAAAAGGATTTAATAGATGGATTGCATGGGCTGCAGGGAATGCTTTGAAACTGTAATAAATACCAAGCGAAATGTAAACGTAACCAACTGTCACATTGATGAAATTAGTAGAATTAACGAAGAACGTGGCAAACACTTAATAGTCAGATGTATACTAATTATTCGAGTCCGTCGGCCACTCCAATATCTTAGAAGGGTCTGGAGCACATTATTAATGTAATTCGAACAGTTCTGCACGGTCCGATGCTTCTGTCTGCGGACCATAACGAGTAGTATTGTGACCAATAACGTCGACCTCATTCCCCCGATGCGGCGGCGTCTGATTACTCTCAGTCCCCGTGTCAAGACAAAACTTACAGTTACTGTTATCGCAGTCGCTTTGTCGCAATATTTTTTCATCTCCCAGGATTCCGTTCACGATCTCGGCACTAATCAAGTATCAAATATAGCAGATAATATTATATTATTTTATTCACGCAAAGGAATTCTAATTATTGTGCGACTATCGAGTGGAATAATAATACAAGTTATAAAACAATTCAATTTTATTATATAGGTACTACAACTACATATATATATACTACAACATAATTGGGAAATTTTCGAGCATCGTTGACAAGTTACTATACGTATAATAAATATTAAACACAGGTTTATCTAGCGCTATGGCTGTATCACTGGATAAAATGATATTCAATATCGAGTGTCGAAAGCTGTAGTACCTAAGCATGAAGCATTTGGCACGAATATTTGAAGATGATGCTATGAGTGGATTTAAAAATTTTGTAATTTTGCCAAATCCTCCGATTTCAACCCACCTAAATATACTCACGTTCCTATTTTGCAAGAAGAAAAAGTTTTTAGAAAAAGTTTCTTAGAGATTGCGCAGTAAATATACAGCAAAAAGAGTTTGAAGTAAGTGTACTCCGGGGAAGCACGTTTCGGGCAACACATATTTCGTGTCGCATCTGAGCTCGTTTGTCAAGACGCGGTACGAGGCGACTGCTGCCTCTAGCGATCTATTTGTCCAGCTGCCACCTTCCTACATTTAACAGAAGCTTTGCTTGATATTTTAGAATTTATTCCCCCCCAAGTTACCCAGACGACGTTACTTCGTAAGCCCTTTTTACGCTTGAGTAACTAGAAACATTCTGATTTATGTAAACAAATAATACGGTATTGTTGACAGTATCAAAATGTTTAGAAGCACGTGAAACCGAAATAATAGCTAATATTGACACAAAGCGTTTTGTACGTATGGATACTTAAGGCAAATGCTTTTATGCTCCCACAACATAAACTAAATTTATGCGTAAGATCCACGCGGTTACCCGCTTTATCTAGCGCGTTTAGTGATATACAAGCATAAGTAATAATACGTACTAATAATATAGATTGTTTGAATCCTGAGGACAGACTATTTGTTAGGAATAGTGTTTTTTTTAATAGATGCATATGTCTTGAAAAATGGGAAAATCAACTTATATTAAGAAGTTATTGAGGTTTATAATAAACGTTTTTACGAAGTTACGATTCTCCCGTTAATTGTGATGAATAAATAAATATGAGTTAAGAACGTACTTAGAAATTGAATGCCTACTTACTTAGTAACTGATAACGTTATGTCATTGTATCAAGGAGGTGTAAGTTTAACGTTTATCTGACTTCAATAATACGATCCCACGCGAAATTGCGAACAGTCAAACAGTATTTGGTATATAAATAAATATGAGTACACAGTTTGATTCAAATACTGTTATGGAAATTATTACTAAAGGTCAGATCCTAAAGCTCGTTCACGTCTGAGGAGATTACTGATAACGTTTCTCAATGGGAAACTAATAAGGCTTCCACCCAAGGCATACTAGATCTCAAAAGGTAGAGCACCTTGCCATGTTTCTATTCAAAGGACGCGAGAGTCATTTCATTTGCCCGTTAATACGGATTCTATTTAAACTCAGTTTCAGCGTAGGTGTCAACGTAATAGATTTCCAGTGTCAAACAGATTACCTCCTTGATTGCTTTTCTGCAATGTGTTATATACGTTAACCTTGCAGACTAGCTTTACATGGTATTTTCGTTCGCTTGAATTGTACCTACATTTTAATTATAATTCAAATAGAGTAATCACATAGGGTTCATTCACAGGAAAAATAAGTATTTCTAGTTCTACAGGAGCAATGATATGTTAATGATATCGCTTAAAGTTCAAAATATACGCCAATATGTGACGTACCATCATTAACGTTTTTCAGCAGTTGCCGCTGTATTTAGAGAAAATAATAATATAATTAATGTCTGTAGTTGGTAGTTATTGAGAAAGAATATGAAAAATATTTTTTTTTAAATAAATGTTTGATCTAATCAAAATTGCCGTCTTATAAAAGTGACAATGAAATAATTCGAACATTGCAATAGTTTAGTAATAATACGCACTTCAGCCCTGGTTTTAAGTAGACATATATTTTTTAATTACCTGAACTCCAGGTTTTATGTTCTTCTGCTCTACTACTTTTCTAAACTTACTTTTGTTAAGATGGGTTATAGACTGTCTTTGTACCATCGTACATTCATAGGTA
>DWGW01000935.1:0-12596 GCA_018247775.1 Udranomia orcinus
AAATATATTTATGTTGTTAGACGTATTAGCATAATGGCGTCAACTAAGCTAAAATGAATTGCAATCCGGCTTAGAAACACCATGGTCTTATTAACTATACAATTATTGTATACAATCTATATTTATGGAATCGATACAATAAATAACCAGTTTTAAATTACTAAGGACATATAGACCGATTTTTAACAATTTCTTTATGGTTTTTTTTTATTTATCAAACTAAAACAAGTTTATTTTTTTCAATGTCAACTTCAAATTGACAGAAATGTTTATCCCCTGTATTATATGGCAATGGTAAGGTAAGGATAAAAATATAAAAATCCTCTTATTCGAGGCCTACGTTACACGTAGAAACAATAGGGATGTAATATCTAAAGGTTAAGCCAGATTACAGCCTTATATTTTAGGGAGATGATGAAAACAATCTAAAATCCAATTGTTCCAAACTCTTTACAAGAGAAAAAGAAAAACAAAAGAATAAATTCCTTTTTTAAAAAGTATACAAGCGAAGTGTGCACAATTCCTGTGGTGTGTTCACAGAGGTGTCAACACAGTTGTCTCTGATCGACGTGCTCCTGAGCAACTTTGACAAGACGATCACACCATGCGCTAAGAAGAATGAAAAGAAAGAAGAAGAGACACAGAATGCGATGCCCGACTCCACGACCAACACGGAAAAGAGCAGCGGCAACCCGTTCCACTGCGGCGACGACGTTCTCGTGCCCAATAAGGATGGACGATATTATTTAGGTTTGTTTTTTAGTCCTAGCTTAATAACTAATAACGATATTCCTAGTGTATTAAGAATTCGCCCTCATACACAATTTCTTTTCGACGTTTACACGAAACTAACGTTGTTATCTTTTGATAGTTATATTTTTTAAATCCGTCAACAACAGTATGTATTTCTTTTGCATTATTTTTTACAACTGATCCTACAACTTGTATTCAATGATGATTGGTTGTGTAATTGTGTAGGAAATGCATTTGTATGTATAAAGTTTTGTAAGTTATAATAATGACTAATATACATACGAATCAATTATTTATTTATATTGTAAGTGGTCACTCGACGATCGCACTCAGACTTCGTATAAAACGATTCGTATTATTGATGCGACATTATCTAACACTATCTAGACATATTAGACAAAAACAAACGAACAAAGACACGAGCTCAGTAAGCCCCGTTCCGCAGGTACGATAGTGGAGTTGAGTACGAGCAACGACAACGACTCGTGCGAGGTGGGCACCGGCGTGGCGCGATGTCTGGTCAAGTTCGGCGACGGCACGCACTCGTGGGCGCCGGTGGCCACGCTGAAGCTACTGAGCGCGCCGCCCGCGGACGACGGCCGCATCATGTGCGTGGTGTGCAAGCGCCGCGAGGGGCCCGCGGCGAGCCCCAGCGCCAACGCGATCATCGCGTGCGACATGTGCGGCCGCGGCTACCACGCCAAGTGCCACACGCCGCCCGTCGAGGCGTGGATCAGTGGTGAGTGTCTCCGTGCGGTCGTGCGGTCGTCAGATGCGACGTGTGCGGCCGCGACCACTAGTCAACTACTGCACGCCAAGTACTGGTAAAGCAGCCGATCCATGTTTACGAAAGCTCCGAGTGTTCCATCATAAGATAAAGATTGCGTCAAGCCGCGTTTCGGCAAGCGCTGAGACTCAGTAAATGTCTTGAAGATCACCAAGGAAAAACGCATTGATGATTCAAGATCTTCATATATATCTCCCTCTTATAATCCAGCATATCATATATTGCTTTAAATTGTGTCGCTAAACTATCAATCGATTTAATGCCATTGTAAAAAGGGAACCCACGACTCATACGTGTATGTGTTATTTATATTATGTCGCAAATGTTTGGCGTTCAAAAAAGTTCTTTACAAAGGAACCCATCACCAAACTCTAATATTCCAGGTGCATCGTGGCACTGTAAGCGATGCGTCGACCAGAGGTACCGGGTGGCGGCCGCGGAGAACAGGGCGCTGAAGCGGTCCGACCTGTTCCGGTTCAAGGGCGGCCAGCACCGGCGGCAGCAGGACCTGAACCCACCGTGCGACGTGAGTGTTGCCGCGATACAACTGTGCATGACGAATGGGGTGGAGTGTGTTTGTAGCCTGACTAGATGCGGATACATGGATAGATAGATACAGCGAAGCCGGGACTTTGTGTTTGTAGCCTGACTTTAGATGCCCATACATGGATATATACGTCGAAGCCGGGATGGACTGTGTTTGGCCTGACTTTAGATAGAAAAGGTCTTAAATAGATAAATTCATCTACGCCATACATTGTAAATCTACAATCGCATTGAATGACTGTTTGTCGTCAAGTAGCCCTAGATAGACACCTAGATGATACTTCAAAGCCTGCAGGAGTTGCAAACGTCCAATTTGATAGAGGCTACCTATCAACAAATAGCGTGGATACTTCGTCGCTTATCTATAACAGAATTATAATATAACAAAAGTTAGGTTTGAAAAAAAACTTTAGTCGGGACAAGTAGCACCTCTATCATGTAAAATTTCATCAAAATCATGCTCAATTTTGTAGGAATCATAACCATATATTAGTCTGTTTAAATATTCACGCCCTGTATATTTATAAATATGTAGTTTTATTCATTTGATATATTTAAGGCCTCTCAAGATGCTCTTACAAATTTAAGGCCATCAGATAAACAAAGAAATTGAGAAACCTATTTATATAATTATCAACTCCGTGCAATATATCCTGTAATACATTGGTGTACGATACATATTATTTATATTTGAGCACTTGAAGATTTCTTGCCTAAAACTGTAAAACACCAAACTATGTGTGTATGTGTGTGCGTGTGCGCGTTTATTTGCAGTTTAAAGGAGTAATTATAGGTTGAATTGAGGTTTGCGTATGCTAAGGACTAAGTTGGAATGCATCGAATGCTTGCAATAATTGTATGCACACATATTCCTTTTCGTAAACTATAATATCTGTGTCGTTATAATGAGATATAATTGCAGACCGCTTCTACAACCTCGTCATCTGCCTCAGAGGACCATTGTTACTGTGGACAAACGACAGAATTTCTTGTACAGGTAGCGTTTACATGAAATAATATTTTTAGCTCACATAATATTATGTAGTAATATAATGGATTTCGGCGATATTGTAATAAGCTTTAAAGAGTAACCATATCAGATTCGTAAAATGATATTTTTTGCAAGAACATTCTTGCAAGAACATGTAATATTGTAATTTTACTACTGTATCCCAAAGTATGATACAGTGATAGATATAACTGAAGTATTCAAAAAATATCTTATGCAATTGGGATTGATATTTAAGTAATTAATGCCAAATTATATAGCGGGAATAATTTTAAATAAAATCAAAATAGTTGTCCTTTCCATCCAAAAAAATCTTTGACATATCTTACATATCAATAAAATTAATCTTTCCAGGTATATACTTACATTTTTAATTTTATAATGTTATCTAACATTGTTGAAGAAAAATAAATGTTAGAGTGCTTATATAATATTAATCTATTTCCTCCCGATGTCCGCATGCAGTGAAGAGTGATTCTTTTGTTTCCAGATCATATCATGTTGTCGTTGTTCCCGTAGCTTTCACCAAAAATGTGTGCCAAGTTTACAATATCCGCTCTATGCCGGCGATAAGTAAGTGTAATGTATTTATGTATTGTATCAAATTCACAAGTATTTATTTTGTATATAGTTCTCATGATTAGGGTTGCCAACTTTTTTTGACAAAAAAAATTATACATTGGTTTGGATAGGGAAAAAATAAAGAATTAGGAAGAAAAAAAAATATGTTTCCAATATTATGTTTTTATTGCTTTAGAAACGTATTTTTGTGTGTTTTTAGCATATGCTAACAATTTTTTGTTTTCTTTAAATGTTGCAAGGCTTAATTGACAATCAACTTTTAAATTTAAATAAATAAACAATTCATCAGTGGCGGGAATGGAGAGTATTGTAATAATATGTATTTTGTTTGACGCATCATAGTAAAGGTTGAAAATAACGCATACATTTGAATATAAAAGTATAAAGTATAATTACCAAAAATAAAGTACATTGTTATAAAGTATGGTTGGCAACCCTGCGCATGATCCGTTTACAAATTATCCAATGTATTGTATTTTATTAGGCAATATATTTAGTTCAAGCGCACTTTACCTCCGTAACTACAATTGTAATATTTCAAGAGTTATGATTGTATACTCCCTGCTGATACATAATTACTTATGACAGCTACAACAATATACATCTATCAGACTAAGATATGATAAATTTATATTTTTCATAGTTACCAACAAACATAATTTATTTTACTTTTCTCTCATTATACTACACAATTACTATTATTATCTTCATTACATAAAGTACATTAAACACTCAGCTTTTGTCTCGTAGCTTTACAAAGATATACGTATAAGTATGAGCGTAAATATTGTAGCTTATAAAATATATATGTATACACAAATATACACGTATATAAATGTATAATATACACTGTAGGTTGTACATATACGCGTGCACGCACTGCAACGGCGGCACGGAGTACCTGCGGCGGCTGGAGCTGTGCTGGATCGACCTGGCGCACCTCGCGCTCTTCAACCTCACCGCCTACAACGCGCCCAACTACTTCGACCTGGACACCATCATCATGCCGTACATCATGGACAACTGGCACGCCCTCCAGCTGCCCGAGAAGGTACGGCGGTGTGTGTGTTTCAACTTAGTCCATTAACGTACAATAAACAAGCTGTCGTTTCTCGTAATGATGTGTTGTGTTCTGGTGTTGTCTTAGTTGGCATGCTTGTGGCGTGGTTTTTTCGAGTGAGTTTGCATTGATGGCATGTTTTGTGATGTTGTTTGTAGATTGATTGATTTTCATTTTGTTTTGTTTCGTTTTGTTTTGTTTGATTGCACTTTTGAGTAATGAATTTATCTCACATTAATATTTTGTTTCAATAACATTCGTGATCATCGAAAATCATTGAATTAACCGCTTTTGTTTCATTAATGGAACCATAGAAGTTATGAGTCTTGTACCAAAGTTCTTATTGCTAACCAATAGACTATTTTATTTTGATTATTATTACTGAATACTTCAATTTTCAAAGTCCCACGTTTTGGAAGTCACTATTATAATAAGCACACTGTATACCATCTCTACTACTAATACCTGCATTATTACCAAACCATCTTGTTTCGCATTAACACTATTATATAACGTGCATACCATTTACAACTGCGTTCCAGTGACCGCTCACAACTCTTAAAACGCTCCTCTCAGGAGTTCCACAAGACGACCGCGGTAATAATCGGCAAAAATGAAGTCATCAATGACGTAATAATTGAAATTTAAATAGGAGGAACAAATTGGGCGTTCCACTATCGGGCGGTCCTCTTGCTTATGGGGGTTTATAAGCAAGTCGCAAATGACCTTAAGCATACCCGGTATGGTGTCGAAAGCGCGATAGTTGTGAACGGTCAGTGGAAGGCGGGGTGCATGACGTGCGTGGCGCATGCGCAGATGTGGCGGACGCCGGTGAACGAGCGGCGCGAGCGCATCCTGACGGCGCTGACGTCGTCCCGCAAGCGCTTCAAGTGCGGCCGCGAGATGAAGAAGCGCGCCACCATCTGGGGGCTGCGGATGCGGCGCCCGCTGCCCGCGCCGCAGCAGCTCTCCGCGCTCGAGCAGGTACTGCGGCCTCCACCCACGGCCACGGCCACTATGTAGCCTTGGTTTTTTCTATACGATCCTAGATTAACGTTAACGCTCTGAGACTATTTTATAGCCTTGCGTTTTTTAATAACATTTGAAGAGGTGCTTGAAGATTGCGTGGTTTGAGACACTTTGGAGATTCTGGAGACAACAGCGGCATACTCATTTCTTTAACAGGAGTGTTTTTGTACTCTGTTCTGATTTGAAGGATGTGGTCAAGGAGAAAGGTGTGTAGCTCTGGATAACAGACAACAAACAGCTGTAATGTCTGTGGGTCCCTATCTCTACAACATTAGCACAACCTATGACTTCAATACAACATACAAATCTAACAGAAAAGTGTTTGTTCTGTAGTTGCACATTATGCTAGGACATCAGTACAAAAACAACTGCATAAATATCTAAACTCTCCAATAATTTATGACAATTTGATGATTGATGATTTGATGACCAATTATATTACTCTATTTTATTGTAATATCTGTCACTTTCTTTGCCTAGGTAAAGAAAGGCGTTCCACTCAACGATGAGATAATTCATGAATATGCACCCAGATTACGGTTTTTGTCGCGGGCGTTCTCACCACAGACTGTTTCATCAGATGATAGGTAAGTTAAAAAAGTTAACTTTTATTTAGTCTTAGTAAATAAAAGTAATATGAATATGGAGATTTTTTTTATTAATGTGTATTTACAGAGTTTAATTCCTTTGTTTCCATTTCAGTTCACAACCTTCTAGTAGTAACAACGACGAAAGTTCCTATAAAAATCATAAACATCGTATGATAGTACCGGTCGATGGGCACTGGATGAATTTAATGATGGGCAGGCGGTTTCACGAAAATCTTAACAATAATGCAAATTCTGAAAACGATTCCACTAGTTCGTACGAATCTATGAAGTCGTCGGAGACTGATCAGCCACATTCGCCCACCACTTGTACGCCCATTGCCAGAAAGGCTGATGCCAAAGATAATAATTTAGAAAAGTTATCAGAAATAAATGATGCTGAAACCAACGAAGCTAAATCTACGTGTGATAAACCCCCAGTGCCATCCCTCAATACCTCACTCATACCTTGTTCGGTTAATCTAGATAATTTATCCAAAGATAATAAAGCTATTATTAGCGAAGGTAAAAGCGAATCGTTTAACATCAACTTACATTCAACTAGAATAGCTACAATGAACTTGGAAGTGTCCAAGTTGTCCACTAAAAACATCATCGAACATTCCAAAATCATGTCACTACAACATATGGACAGTATACCACCCTATAATAGTAATTTTAGCCACGAAATAGAGTCGTCAGGCGACGAAACATCCAGTAGAGGTACTTTGGACGCCATCATACCACCACTAAAAGATTTTCAGGGTAAAAACAATCCATTTTTAATGCAAAATACATATTCCTCGAAAACTTTTTCGAATTCGAGTGCATATAATAAGCATAATGGAAAACAGGGCTACAATTCTCGATTATCGCTACCTGTACAACTCAACCCACACATGGGCCCGATGGTCAGACCCACCAAACGGAAACTGAGTGAGAAGGATATAGTAATAGGTCCAAATGGGGAAGTCAAGAGAAGAAAGTATCGAAGGCCTCGAAAGTACTTACAACTACAGGTAATCTTTGTTAAATAGTTGTTATGAATTAAATTGCTTATATCTTAAAAGTAGAAATTGTCAGATTTAATTTTATCAATCTTCCTTACTATTTTGCAAACAAGCTGTTTACTAATTGACCAAAACTCAATCTAGTGCCTCAGAGATAGGTGGACGGCATATGTAGCGGGCAATTTATTAATATTTGTTTTTTACTTTCAGTTAAACAAATCATGTCCACTGCCAGACGAGTCGTCGAAAACCGGTCAAACGCCTACCGAGAGCGGAGACGTGACTCCGCCGGCCACGCACAGCATGAGCAGCGCCAAGTTCCACGGGCGGCGGCTGCGCCAGCGACAGGAGAAAAACTACTACGAAAACGCGCGGCGTAGCACGAGCGGCGGCGCGGGCGGCAACAACAGCGTGAAGAGCCTGCAGCTGAGCCCGCACAAGGGCACCGGGGACCTCTCCGCGCTCAAGTCCAGTGTGCAGTCCTACTTCCGCGCCGGACAGACCTTCCGCGTGCTGGCGCGCCGCCTCGCGCCCGACCTTCCGCCCGCCTACCTCATCGAGTGGGACTCCGCCGCCTCCTAGACCCGCCACCCTCCACCCCTCACCCGTCAACCCTCACTCTTCACCCATCATCCGACGTTTTAAATTTATATACATATACATATTATTTTAATATATAAGTGCTTATCTGTAGTATAATTTAGTTGTACAGTGAAATCGAGGAATGTGATATATTATTATTATTCCATCAAATTCTGGTTGTTTTATTTTACAGCGGAATACGGAAAACGTAGCCAATGCAAATAAATGTATTATCTATAACATTTCTAGTTTTATTTATTTGGCAATTTCACCTGTGTAGTAAGTAGTAAAGTAGAAAAATGAAGTTGCATCCTTTTTTGTACCGAATTCGTGGTCATTGCTGCATTATGATGATCATGTAACCTACACGTGCGTCTACGCCGGACGACTTCTGCCCTTCTCTTCGCGGCAATTCTGACGTTAAGTCAAAGATGAACTTTCAAGGAACCTACATCGATTGATACGAAAAAGAATATTTTCGTATTTTTTCTAGGGAATACAGGCTGTTATAAATATTTTTTCTATTCAGTTCTCTATTCTATTACTATTCTTCAGTTATCTATTCAGTTCTTTTTATTGGATAATTTCATTCTGGTACAATGCATACGACAAAAATGAAAAATGCTTTTAGAGGTCGACAAAGTCTAAAAATCGATCTCTATTAATATACTCAACTTCTTCTTTGAAACTTTCGGAATACTGTAAGATGCTCGTAACACATCTTTGTTATAAGAATGAAAAATATTTTAGTACGTAGTATCATTGATTTACTTTTTAATGAACAAGTATTGTTATCAATAGAAAAAAAACTGGAGAAAAGATTTTTAAACTATTTTGTCTATGGTTTATGCTTACCCGCACTAATCGTATGAATTAAATTTACACTAGCGGTCCCGGTATTGGTTGAAATTTATAAACTTCAACTTGTAGTCGTCCATTGCTTCTTTCCATTAGAATCGATTTAAAAAAATCTGAATGAGTGCTTCAGATTTTAGGGAGTACTTTACTTACTACTTATTTAGAATTCTATCCTACATAGTATTTGCCAACGTTATTAGTTCCAATTTAGCACTTGCTTAGCGCGTTGATAACAAATCAACTCTACAAAAATGAAACCTGTAAGGTTTCGTCACAGATTATGTCAATTATTGTCTTCTAACTATGAAGAATCAGTCCTTTGTGAAGAGCAGTCACACGTTCATTTCTGTTTAGGACTCTAGAGCAGGAATTATACATTACCTGAAAAATCATAATCCCTACACTAGGGGTTGATGATATTAAAGTAATATGAAATGTGCTTATAATTAGTGTATCATTGTACATATAAGTAATAAAGTACGGGGAGTATGTGTTATGATGTCGTTATATGATATTCAGTGAATATGACTGTCTCTGTTTAAGCAATTTCCTCGGCTCGCATTATATGTGTCGAACCACTCCGATACTATAGTGTTGTACCATAGTATTGCTTATGGTCAATCTAAAATGTAATTATCATTAAAGTACGACATCGTCAGCGCTTAGTACCTCGATTATTTTCTCTTTAACTCTAGTATACATACACTTTAAACGTGCCGAGTACTTCTTAATTTCCAATCCATGCTAATATTATAAATGCGAGGGTAACTGTACATATTATCTTTTCACGCTTGACCGCTTAATCGATTTAGATGAAATTTATTATGGAGATGGTTGAGGATCCAAGGAAGGAAATAGGTGTGTAATTTTGATTCAGAATATCACTTAAGGTCTAAATCGCTGAGATTTTGTCCTCTATATACTTTATAATGCGTATGATTCTGAATTGATCAAATTTTAAACAAAATTTTAGAAATGAACAGTAGTCTATCTCTGTAACAGACACTCTGTTCAATCTTAGAATTTACTTAAATTGAGTACAAAAAGTGTGAAAACAAACCAAAGATTAGCTTAAACAAACTTTTCTGTTTCATATATTATTAAGTGTTTTTACATACCACTAACACATTGCTTACTAGTTACTTATTCCGGATTAAACAGAATTTGATATGTAAGTTATGGTGTAAAAATATAATTTAATAAGTATCACATTTAAATAAATATTTAATTTTATTATTTTTTTGTAACACACTGTAGAGGAAAGTCGTTCTCCTTCGTCGCATTACTGTAACATCAGAACAATGAAGAAGTCAGTTCGTGCCGCCATATTGGTTCAATTTAAACAACATAGTACAATATGGAATGTCAATATATTTTACTTTATATCTACATTTGATTTCGAGTTGAGTAAATGACTGAAATTAAAATTTGCTTAACAATATACATCGTTTTGTTTTAGGTAGTATTGTATTATCATACTACAGACTTAAGAGTAGATTTAATTTTGATAATACTTTATACATTTCCACTGGAGTTATCTAACTACAAAACATAAAAAGACATATTGCAATATAAAATAAATATATTTCAAATCAAATGTATGACATTTGATCTGTTTCCGATGACAGAATGATAAAAAATCTACTAACATTTAAGCAATATTCATCGAAAATCGAACACGTAACAGAATTCCTTTTACTATTAAATACATAACGCGCGCTCCGTCTCGACGCATTTTGGCTAATCGGTATGTCTCACGCGAAGGCAGTTCTACGACGAGACAACCGTAGTAACGCCGCATGCGACGCGAGACTACGTGAACGTGAATAACAGATTTCATGGTTAAAATTGATTGTCTATTTATCAATTACATAAAATAAAAACATTTTTGATTTTTTTTTTATTTCAATTACTACCACGCTATGTTCATTAGTACGAACTATAAAACAAGTATGGAAGATAGAAGACGCTTCTAGAACAAAATATAAATATATAGGCTTACGAATGTAAAGAGAGTTTACATCAAGAACTTGTATACAAACTTATAGTACATGTTATTAAAATGCAACCTCCCATCCATAGCACGCGTACACTAAGTCAAGATTGATGGTACAACAGTTTAATTTAAAATTATAAAGTATATCTATTCACAGCACTTAACCACATGTTAGTCAACGATTTCACACACAAAACAATCACGAAATCACTCCGGTGTCATACTATCACCACATAATGTTTAGATTGCATTGACATAATATTTATTTATATATTCGTATGTACAATTATTATTAATGTTCAAACATGTTACAATGACTCTTCAAATGCTGCCATTAGGTCACTTTGCATGTTCATGTCTATCTGCCCTGCCATCTGTAAAATAAAAAGAAATATTTTATATAACTGTAATTCTAAGGAAACACAATTGAAAAGGTTACATTGCTACTTGAAAGATACTAGATATAGAAGTAACTGATAATGTTTTGTTGATTGTAAAGTATACTGTAGTAATCGCTATAATACTGTCACAATAATCTCCTTCATCAACACATGAAACCATGAGTACTATATGCATTATAGTAGTTATATGGTATGGTAGTAGTTATACTCAACACATTTATTTGCTACAAAGATTGCCACAAATCTGTATAACATGACACTAATAACTACAGTCAGAGACATTCAATACCTACTCTTAAACTGTCTTTTTACATTTTTGATACTTGAAGCAATCATTGACCGTTTATGAGATAGTCGAGAGAACACGACAGCTTACGGTCGTACGTAACGTACACGTCTTCGAGTACAATCGTAAGCTATCAAACTTGTCCAGAGTACATTAAGTCACTATATAGTGCAGTTACTCACCGCTTCCCGGCGGCGGCGCTCCTGCTCGCGCTGGCGCAGGCGCTCGCGCTCGGAGGCGGCGGGCTTGTCGGCGGCGGGCGGCGAGGCGCGCGCCACCGGCGACACGCGCGCCACCGGCGACACGCTCGGCGACGCCGCCTCCGCGCTCTCCACCTTGCGCACGTGCGCCGCCACCCTGCCGAGACGAACGCACCGTTACATACATACATACTCGGATATATATATATATTAGGAATCATCCATAAATTACATAACACATAAAAGGGAAGAGGGAGTCGACAAAGTCTAACATTATGTGACTAGGGGTAGGGAAGGTTCCTAAATACCGTGGCGTCATGTTACAAAATAAATTATACCAACAAAGTATGACATGAATTAAATCCAACTATGCATTGCAAGTTACTTTTCGTACATTAGTACTATTGTAGTACACTTTCGTATCTCTTATATTCCACATGGGGCTGAACACCTTTTTAACTTGTTTCCTACATAAGATATTACTCCTTAATATGTATATTCCACATATTATGTATGTACTAATATTTGGATTCTAATCAACTATGTTTATATTTGATTCATATTTATTTTGAGGCACAACTGACTAAATATCAAGTACCTATAGCAAAATGTATGAATGTATGAAAGAGAAAAAATTTAAAACATACCTTAGCTTATCATCCTCCGGATGTCGCCTTTCCGCCTCCTGCCGCTGTCTCTCCCTCTCCGCTTGTTCCTTTTTCCTCAACTCTTGTTGCTCGATTAGAGCTCTTTGCCTGTCTATCTTTTCTCTTGCTTGTCTCTTAAAAACCTACAAACATCAATATTTACTTATTTATTGATTCATAATAGGATATTTTAATGACGGAGGAAGAAAAAATTAGATGAAGTAGTAAAAACATAAGTAATTTTTGTAATTTAGGTATGACTC
>DWGW01000936.1:0-12595 GCA_018247775.1 Udranomia orcinus
GGCTCTATGATGGCTTGGGTTGGGTCGAGGTCGGTGGGCGTGTAAAGTGTTAGGTATCCATTATTTTTACTATTCTGATATTTTTAATATATGATAAAATGAAAAAAGGTTATTTGTAAATTATGTAAATTAGCTATATTGTAATGTATACGTTCTGTGAAGTGCTATACGTACGACCCTATATATCCGACAAATGTGTTTTGACGGTTCAGGGGAGTCGGGTCTCGAGAGATTCCTGTTCTTGGGAACTCCTGAGGAGGCATAGCTTCCTTCTCCTATCGTCATAGCCTATCCCTTAGGCTATGAATACAGCTGACGATAACGTTTACCGGCCAAAGAAATCTAAATATATCCAAAGGCGTACGTGAAGTTCACCATGAAGGTGTTGACGTAACGTAACGTAACGCGTAACGTGACTTGCAATATGACCCCTTAAAACCCAAACATCTATGAAGTGTGACGCGTACACATACGTCATTAAAATATGACGTGATCAGAATACGTCTGAAATACATTTGAGGTATCATAAAGTAAGAGACTTAAGGTAATTTGATAATTTAATGTGTTGATAATATTCTTTAGGGCGTTTCTTTTTTGTACCTACCAATGGTACTGAATGACTCGGAACAACGGATTTTTAAAGTTATACTTATTCTAATATGTCGGCAAGTGAATGATAGAATATGCATGAGCTAACTCCGAAACTGTACAAATAAGAGTTTAGTAATGAATACGTGGATTAATAATACATATTATTATCTAATACTAAGAATATAAAATTAACTATGATCGCACGTCGTTTACACAGTAGTATTATGCAGTTATTTTAGGCGATTGCGCTCCCGTTTCAAGCTTATGTTCGTTTTGAGGGCGAACCACACAATGTGCTTACAGATTGGACGATTACAACAAACATAGTTAAAAACACTTCGTTTCTGAATGTATCATTTATACTAATACCGTTCTACATATTGGACGATTACAGACTGTAGTTAAATTAAACACTCTTTTCTGAATATATCATGTATATATATAATTTATATCTGCCCCAGACCAGGAGTACATATAATCGAAACGAGACGTGCAAAAAAGGTGCGAGTGATGTCTGTATAACGTGTTCGTTTATCGGCTTTAGTCTTCTTATATAAGTGTTTTCATACCAATAATGATATAACCTTAGTCTTAACTCTATTTATCTTGAACTTTAAGGTGGAGTCACACATATCCTATGGTTTTTTCGTTGATCTATATACTTTTAACAATGCGCGAAAAGTGCGCCCAGTCAGGTAACAGCATTAAGTCATAGGTAAACATACGTCGATGATAAGTCATGTTTTAATATAATATTCACGTGTAGACTGATACAACATATAAACTAAGATACTAATAAGCTGTTTATATTGCACGTTACAGATACCAGAGATGATTGAGAACGCTACAAATGCTGGTTTTAAACAAATATTTGGCTTAAATCAGCGTTGGTAGGAATAGCTTTGCATTCTTGCATTCTTGTTTGCTTACAGATTCGTTTATTCTGGTCCAATCTTACGTATCTGTTCTTAGAAATTTTAGTTTCTTTTGTGATCTGACTAAAAGTTGTCTTTAGTAGCTACAGATCTTCAATTTAATTTCAAATACGACTTCTGACTAAATTTATAAAAAAATTTACAATTTTTGTCTGACATCGGTCTGTTCGTTCCGACTAATCTCTGAACCTGGCTGGACCAATTTGCACGGGATTTTCACTGGCAGATACTTGTAATAAGGAGTAACTTGACTACTTTTATTTTAGGATTATATTATAATTTGTTTTGTTAAATTTCCGGTCTACTCGTTCCGACTAATCTCTGGACTTGGCTGGACCAATTTGGACGGGCCTTTCACTGACCGATACCTGTAATAAGGAGTAACTTGACTCCTTATATTAGGATTATATTTTTTTTGTTAAATTCCACGCAAACAGTCGCGGGAACAACTCGTTTCACATAAGAATACGAGTCGATCTGTACGAAGAATTTTAATTTAATCAAATTTGGAGCAATAAAACGCTCATTAAAACCGGTTCGGGCATGACAATTCGCGAGGAAGCCCTCCGAAGCCGCCGCGAAAGGGGTCGTGGCTGCAGGTCAACGCACCAGCATCATTTCAATTGAACTTCGGTCTTCGAACACATGCCACGCTGTTATATATACGTGTACCTATATGTATAATTTATGTGTCTGCGTATGTGGGTATAGGAATTTTCGTAAACGAACACAAGAAATTTGTCAGTCATCGAAATTGGCTTCCATAGCATGTAAGTACTAAGTAGTAGGTAGTTATATTATAGTGTTTCAGCGTAGTTAAATTAAGCTGTTTTCTCGACATTTATAAGCTTACTTATTATTGGTAATCCTGCTGATCTTTGTAAACTACAAAGAATATAAGTTCGTCAGTCATTCTACATGGCTTCTATAGCAAGTAAGTACTAAGTATTAGCTAGTTATATTATAGTGTTTAAGCGTAGTTAAATTATGCTGATTTCTCGGCTTTTATGAGCTTTCTATTGATAATTCTACTAACTATCTCATATGTCGTTATTAAATCCGGAAATCAATACGGACTATTTAAATGGAGTCATTCGAAAATGTACAACATTTTTGTATGATTTCATCTTAATAGTGTTTAATTTAACAGACCCAGTATGTACGTACTGGGTATGTTAAAAACTTTCTTCTGCTGTGTTTATGTGCGTGTATGTGGGTAGTTAGGTATGGGAATTCTGTAATCCTCGAACAAAAGAAAGTAATAAACCATTGAAGATGATGATATAAGAATAATCCCCCTTAATGCTTTACCTTCATCGCGAGTTCTATAAAGGGTTAACCGATTCGTTGCGATGTCTAATTTGCAAACTTCTAACTGTGGCGTCGAACAAAAATACCGTGACACTGCTGCCGTGCCAAGCGCCATACAATTAAATGACACGGCTCCTGTGTCTTCAGCCATGCGAAAAAAAAAACAAGCGTTTTGACCATTCTAAGTTAAAAAAACGTTAGTTTACATTCGAAATCCAACGAGAACAGCTAGTAACGTTGTTTCAAGGTATAAAAAGTGGAAAAATAAGTGTATTCTTGGAAATGGCGGGTAAGTGGCTTTCTAAATACAGGTGTGCTAAACCTTTGGGTCTAAAAATGTTGTTATGATTTTCCTTTAAAGAAATTTCAAGTATTTTAAACTATGCAAACGAAGAACTACCAAGTTTGATTATGAAGTTATTAAGAAATGTCATGTCATGTAATTACACTCAAACTTAGGTAGTCGGTTACAATTATTATTGTCAGTATAAAATAACATTTTGCTGAATAGATGATAAATATTTATTGTTTAAGAAATACGGCGTAAAAGAAAGTACATTCCCGAGACAGAAATTGAAACTCAATGTGACTCCGATGACGACATATTTGAGAAGAATTCGCAAACATATTCAGAAGACTGGGAACAATCAGCACATTTGAAATCTAAAGAAAACACAGAAATTGAAACTCAAGACTGGGAACTTTTCAACGAGCTGGGAACTGGGAATACTTCAACGTGCAAAAAAAAAGTGATGGTGGATAGAGCAACGTGCACAGAAAAAGTGACGGTAGACGTAACAACGTGCGTAGAAAAGAATATGGTGGACAGTGCAAAGTGCATAGATAAGGATGATGAGTCTCAGGCTCCAACTGTATTGGATATCCATGGGTGTAAATATTTTGGCCGGTTAGTTGCAAATGAACTACTGCGCTTCAAACCAAATGACAGGAATATAAAGATGCAGAAGATTTTAGATATAGTACGAGAACAATTTTAATATTTAACTAAACTTATCTAAGTAGTAGGAATAGAGAGTAGGTAAAACTTAAATAAAGCCAGGTTTTAAATTGATCGATTTATTAATAAAAATGTTACATAAGCTTGTTCGATTCACTTTAAATCACAAATAGGCACAAATCAATATTTTTCTTGTTTAGTGTATGTATAAGATTTGCAGTTAAGTGTTATAGAGAATTTCAATAATTGTGAAATTCTCTGAAACAATTATTTAGGCATAGGCCTGGGAATCCAGGGCAATCAGGACAACCAAATAAAACAGAAACTCTTTTTTTAGTTTTGAAATAACAAACTCTACATCTTTTTCTAAGAGTATTACCATCTCCTTTCTTTGGCAAATTGGCGGGTAAATGGATTTTTCCATCTGACAGAGGCCTAGAAAGTTCAGATCTATTTGGCATTGGCAATAATTCCTCCATTATATACATTCTAAATTTGTAAAATGAAGTTTGGTTATCATTATTACGTGCGTTATAAAGCAAAAAGCCATTTACAAGACATATTTGTATTATATGTATAATCACTTTTTTATACCAGCGCAGTGTCTTATGCTCACAACAGTAGTAACTGAGCATCTGGTCATGTCGGTCTATTGCCCGCATGTATTTATTGTATTTTATTTGTACGGCTGGTTTGTATTTCACTGTGCGTACACGGCGACTAGTAGTCCCTTGATAGTTACTGGTGTGTTCACTACTTATAAACAATATTTCTCGTTTATCATGCCACTTGGTGACGATAATTTTTTTGTTGTTGTGAATTATGCACGATTCACCAGGTTTTAATTTAATGTTTTTTATTTCGTTTGGGTTCCCAATACGGTTTGCTCGTAAGGTACCAGTAACGTAGGTGTTTTTGTATAACAGCTCCTCACTCAATCCCACGCTGGTATAAAAATTGTCTAAATATAAAGAATGACCTTTATCAACATATTTCTGCATAAGCAAATGAACCACTTTCTTGACATGATTTCTACCGCCAACTTGTACATCTTGGGACCCTGCGTACACGTGAATTTTCAAAATAATTCCGTTGGAATCGGCTAAAATATACAACTTAATCCCGTATCTATGTCTTTTTCCTTTGTTGTACTGACGGAAGTAAAGTCTTCCTTTCCACAAGATAAGAGACTCGTCAATGGTTAACTCTCTCAGTGGATAATATACTGCGTTAATCGTGTCATTGAATAAATCTATTAAACTGTTGATTTTAAATATACTTTCTGGTCTTTCATCATTCTGAACATTTAATGCTCTTAAAATTAAAAAAAACCTGTCCCTTGACATAAATAGACGTGGACTTAGGCGAAACAAATAATGAGTGGACCAATAGTCCACCATTCTATTTAACTTTATTGTCCCCATCAGCAACAGTATGCCTAGGAATTTCTTAAATTCGGCGACACTTACATCAGTCCAATTTTTAAATCTAGCTCGTGAAGTAGTCGCTGTTGCTTTTAGTCTGTTCCCGCATTTATTTGTACATTGTAATATTAAATTTAAGAATTGGGGATTTAAAAATAAAAAAAAATAGTCCAAATGACTTTGGAGGTTGTCGTCATGTGGCGGCAAAATACCACTGGTTCCCGTAAAGGTAATATCAGGCATATTATTGGGATTACCCGGATACCAGCCGGTAGTTTCTCCTCCTTCATCGTGCTGTGGATCTAACTGAGGATCATCAATATTAATTGTTTCCTCGTCCAGATTTCCACTACTTATTTCATCCAAAATGTCATCGTTGTTTCCGGTCAAAATTCCGTATAAGTCGTCGTCACAAAATGAATCTAAGCCTGGCATATCATACAAAGACTCAGTTTCTTGTGCAGACATAATTCTTCTTAACTCAATGGCTATAGGATCTTCGAGGGATGATGGTCCGGGCATCGGCGAACTTGGGATATGTAAATTAAGTGGATTTACGGGATCCATGGTGGATGATGGTCCAGGTTCCGGAGAACTCAAAGAAGGGTATTCCATATTCGTTAACCTGCAGAAAGAAATAGGTATTTAAATGAAATCCCCCATGAAAATACTTTAACCGGTGGTCAGTATTTCGCGTAGAATATAATATATAGTTTATTTAAATATAGTAAAATAATTCTACAATTTAAATATTCGATTTTTATATTTCAATATTCATATTCGTATCTTACATGCTTTTATTTTAATAATAAGTGTAAAAACAGTTAACTTTTCCCAGAAAAATATTAGATATATTCATTATAATTTGTATTGGGTAAGTAAAAGAGACGGATGTAGTAAAACGAAAAATGCCGCTGCTAAAGCGCCACTATCTTTTTAAATAATGCTCAGATTACAATGAGACCTAGACCATTCTGTAGAGGAGAAAAACCTGAATCACCGGTATAAAAAACGAACTTTAATTATTTTGGCAATTTTGTAATTTTGCCTTTCCAGTGACGATATGTATTAATACCATCATAAAGTCCCTAATTATAATAAAATAGTACAACAAAAAATATTTAGAATTGATTATAGAATTATTTCTAGAGCGGTTTGAACACTAAAAACGCTATCCTGAAAACCTCGGTTTTGATATGTCTTTATGTACGTAGGGACTGTCGAAATATTTACACTAGTAAAATAACAACAATTATGTAAAAAAAAACTTACCTCCTTGAAATTCACGGCCAGCGGAAATGTTTGTACACAAGCTGAAGTCTTCACACCGGCAGATTCAAAGCCACAATCGTCACAATGCAAAATCAGAGTCCAGTAATACAAGCCACAGTCGTCACGACACGAATGAAAATCACACGAGTCCGGATATAATAATTAATCATTATGTACAAGCGAATGTCGGTATGTAAGTAAGGTAAACAGCAGAGATACTCAGAGCTACAGTATGCACGTCTGATTACTACGGATAGCAAAACAGAAGTAATTTACAAAACGAAAAATCAAGATGTTGTAACCTAATAGTTGTTGTATCTTCAAAAAATGTTTAAAGTTTCGTCCATTGTTTAAAGCAATATAATATATATTGTTTTCTCCCTGCAGTTTGGGTCATAAAAGATAAGCCGGCTAGGGCGGTGAGCATAAGGTGCGGCAATGTTATTATCTATGTAAACAAATGAGTCGGGTAAGACACGTGCACGGCGGCGGTGCGGTATAAAGGTTGCTGCGATATTGTTAAGTTATGATCATTGTTTTTTAATTGTTGTGTGATTTGTTTTTCATCATTATCTGCAAATTAATGCTGTTTTAACATTTAACATTTTTCACTGCAAAAAGATGTGATCTGCCCTGGCTTTGCACGGTACCTAAAATGTGTATGTATGTAGGTATTTTACATATAAATCATCTCCTTGGATCATTTTAACTATTCTTGAAAAGTGCAATAAAATAGCGAAAACGGCTTCATTTCATACTAGGTTTCAAAAAGGTTTCATACCCCTGTCATCCTTAAAATCATGTTATATACAGAAACGAAGGCTACTAGCTTGATTCACGTGAAAAATTAAAATAGTTTTGTTCTGGGTAGATCTCCCTAAACTTAAATTTGAAGGAGTTTTCATCGATTTCAAAATGGCACGGCTCACGCGTCTAACGCCACGCGAAAAAAATAACGATGGCACGGTAGCCGTGCCATCCGCAACGAATCGGTTAATCAATGGGTTGCAAAAGGAGAAATTGTTTTTCTTCTCAATTTTTTGCAGTTTTTTTCTCAGCGCAAGTAGGCACGGCAGAGCTATGCCATAATATACGTTAGTCTGACTTTGCATAATA
Source organism: Udranomia orcinus (assembly GCA_018247775.1). Lineage (NCBI taxonomy): Eukaryota > Metazoa > Arthropoda > Insecta > Lepidoptera > Hesperiidae > Udranomia > Udranomia orcinus. The sequence goes on from DWGW01000936.1 coordinate 7,608, forward strand.
TCAAGTGCTTCTGCTATTGGCGAAGTACACATCAAATATTCTTCTATATAATCAAATTCAGTTTCTTTGATAGTATTTTTGATGTATAATGATTTATGCAAAAGTAAGCTTTTATCTTTAATGTTTAAAATTTGCTGGAGGGCATCAAATAAGCTATTCCATCTAGTCTCGCCAGGCCGACTTAACGTGTGCCCTAAAACATCTTGTATTATTTCGGCACTCTTTGGTCGTCCTGCAGCCTTCCACAAAACATTACATTTTTTCATTACTGCAGCATGCATCTGCGACAGAGGCGTGTCTTGCTGTGTTAAAATTTTGTTCGCGTCCGTAGTTACGCAAAGGCTTAAAGTATGTGCAGAGCATCGTAAATGAGCAGGAAGGAAATGAATATGTTCAGGATCTTCTAAATGCAATGATTCGCTTTCTTCAACATCTGATTCAGAAGAATCTTCTGTTGACTGAGAGTCTGGCATAACTTCATGTTCAATATTTATATTGGTCATTTTCACACCGAACATTTTAAAAGCTTTTACGAAATTACTGCCATTATCCGTCACTGATGCAACAATTTTATTTGTATCGAGGTTGAATTTGTTGTTAATTTCTTGAATCATGTCAGATAGTCGATCATAACTGTGGACGCCTCTAAATCGTTGACAAGCTAACGCCACTGAAACTCTACGTAAATCACTTGTGATCCAGTGCGCTGTAACTCCGATGAAGCTTCTCTTTTTACTCGACCAGATATCGATTGTTGTGCACACATAGGGAACTTCTTCTAATTCCGATTTTATCTTAGATACTTGCGTTTCGTAATGTTTTTCTATACGACGTCCTAGTGTACGTCGACTCATTAAAGTTAACCCAATGTCAGATATTTTTAAGTCCGTAAATATTTTAGAAAAATATGGATCTTCAACTGCACGTAATGGGATCATGGAATGTATAAAATATTTTAAAATATTTTCATCGAATTGTTCTTGTGTCATTTCATTTTCGCTTGACTTCTTAGTTTTACTAGTTGTGGGTTTATCAATAGTATCATCTTTTTTCTGTATCTCACTTTTCTTTTTTTTGACATAGGTTTTGTACTCTTCTATGCAAACTTGCCCGTGTTTTCGCTTCAGGTGACTCAAAAAGTTCGACGTACAATTTTTAAATCCTTTAACTTTAGTTGCTACACCTCTTGGGCATTTCATGCAACGCGCTGTGATTTTGTTACCACTGCACTCTTCAGGCATGTATTTGAAAAAGGTTCCATCTAGTAATAGAAGCCGCGCTTGCGACGACGATGAACTCTCGGGGGTGTCGGTTGGCCAAACCGGTTCTAATGCATCATTGATGTCCGAAACCGATAAAGACACTGAAATGTTACTGTCTTCGTCCATTTCGTTTATCGACGCCATCTTATATTACAAGTTTTGGCTAAAACAACTTACACAACTAACAACAAAAACACAAACTTAACAAACAATAAACAAAACCTAAACACCAACTTAACGACACAACTAACGAGACAGCGAGACTAGTTCACACGGCGAGGAAGCAATGCGTACTGAACGACCGACAATCCGCGGCCGGCGCGGCGGCGTGAGACTTCGTGAGAGTGACGGAGACGAAATGTTTAACACATATAGCGCCATGTCAGTCACCTATGACCGACGATGTACTGAGATATTGGGGCCACGTCAGTCACTGGTGACTGACAGCACAACATTTTTCCAGTAACGTATAATTTGACGTCGGTCACTGTTCTTATTGCAAACTGTATTAGAAATGACTGACAAGGCTCCATAGTACGTAACTTTGTCGTTGGCGCTCCGAAAATTTTAACTCTGGGTATATAATTAGACAAGGAAATAATATCAATAATAATTAATACGGTTTTTAATATTTTATCATAATATATATTTATTTGAATAAAAAAGGTAAGACATTATTCATGTATTAATAATCAATAATCATATTAGAATCAAATCGCAAATTAAAATTACACATATCGATGTTCTAAATTAAAACAAGTTAAGCAAAAGTGGGGCTCTTGCGGACAATTTGCGCAATAAGTAACAACTTTTTTAGTTTTATTGCGAGCTTCCTTCCTTCCAAAATTGGTACAATTGTTTTTATAGCATTTTATACAATATTTTCGTGACTTTACAGCCGGCCCTTCCCTCTTCTTCAGTTCATGCTTCAATCTCCTAGGTCTTTGCATTGAAGTACATGGTTCTTCCTCACTTTCTTTCACGAAATGTTCTACCAAAGCTGCCCTGAATTGAACTATTGTCATTGGTTTTTTCGTTGTTATTTTATATAAAATACACGAGTTGACAATAGCGGTATTTAACAGGAGTTCTATACATAATCTCTTATACCATTTCACAGTTTTGCGAAGTGGAGATGTATAAGAAGACATTTGGTCGGATAAGTCTACCGCTGACTTAGCAGTGTTATAGTCGACTACTATTTTGGGTTTAATTTTCTCCTTACCATTTTTCAATAACTTACGAAATCCAATACTATGTTTTGTCGATAAAATCAGTACGTCTCTTTTATCCCTCCATTTCATTATTGTTATACCGTCAGAGCTTTCTTGAGCAATGAATTCATCCTTAGCCAGTTTTGTGTTAACTACAACCTTAGGCAAGTCTCTGCGATTTTTACGTAATGTCCCTATCAGGTGTGTGTCCTCAGCGAGAAGTTTTCGTGCTAAATCAATACTGGTGTACCAATTATCAGTACACACAGTGTGGCCCTTACGTAAAATATCTTTGCACAAGGTAAGAACTACGCTAGTTGGTGTGGTAGTAACGGTTTCTAAATCTTTTCCAGCATACACTTGCACTTTTAGAGTATACCCGGGGTTCGAGCACAGCTTAAATAGTTTAATTCCATATTTATGTCGTTTAGACTTATTATACTGCCTGAATATTATACGACCCCGAAATGGAATTAAACTTTCATCCACACAGACTTCTTCGTTAGGACAATAATGAGCAAAAAAATTCTTATTTAACTTTTCTAAAATGGGCCTTATTTTATGCAAGCGGTCATTTTTGTTGAAAACTGCGTCATTATCAGAAAAATGTAACATTCGCAATAATATCTCGAATCTATTCCGACTCATTATTGATTTCACATATTTCTGACCAAACATCTCATTTGTGCTCCAATACAGAGAAATCTGAGGTAATTTAACGATACCCATATAAATTAATATTCCGAAAAATTGTTTTATTTCTGCTAAATTTGTTGGTTTCCATTTCTGTATGCGGGACTGTGTTGTGTGAGTTTTACGGGCCAATATCTGTGTTGCAAATCTATTTGTCTCTGTTACTATATACTCAAATATTTCATCCGGAACTAATAACGAATAAAATTCCTCAGGTGACGAAGAAAGCATAGTTGCCCTTAAATGATATGGCTGTAAACCAGGGCACTCTGTATAGGGAATTATACTAGTTTGCTTTCCGACGGGATTAGACCACAATATTTTTTCAGTATAGGATGGATTTTGTATTACCAAACTCTCCTCATCGTCACTTTCTGATAATATCTGACAAAAACGACGTTTACGTTTCGGTTGCCGAATATTGTCCCCATCACTGTCATAATTAGTTTGTACACTGTTCGAACCACATGGTTTATTTATCTCATCGAATAATGATAAGTCTATCTGTGATATTTGTTCATCAAAGTCGTCATCACTGGCAAAGTCACACATTTTACAAAATAATATTAATTATAAGACGTGTCAGAAAACGAAACAAGCAACAAAGCACACGTGTTTGATAAAATACGTCCAGCCGGTATAGCCCGAGTGGCGCGACTAAGCGTAAGCGCTTGCGTCTCAAAATGGCCGACATTTTGACCGACGCGGCTCGTTTAGAATTATTATTATGTTCGGGCCGCGTCGGCTTCAAGTGACTGACACTTGTTTTTAACGTAAATATATAAGTAAATGTAAATTAAAAACATAGAAAGGGTTATAAATTATGTTACGAACGTATTAGTGACAACATACCCAATGATAAATTTTTAACCAATTTTTCACTTGTTAGGGCGGCGTTATATGTGTTAAATCGCGTATAACGCATGCCTTTATTTAGTTTATAAGGAGAAATAATTAATTCAATACAATTCCTTGGTTTTTCAAGTATTTCAACAACATTCGGTTGATCAGACCGAACATCATCTGTCATGTTGACTAAGGAATCACTCGAATTATTATTTACATTTTTCGCCATTCGTCGCGTCATAACGTTCAGAACATCCTGACTCATGCCTTTCAATTCATCTGATGTTACAAGAATACGAGACAATGTGTCTGCAGCTACATTACTCGTACCTCTAACATACTAATATCGCATAATCGTACTCATCTAAAGTTAACCGAAACTTTAATAATTTACTGGATGCATTGTTGACGCTAAATAGATACACTAACGGTTTGTGATCTGTTTTGATTATGAATTTTTTTACCAAATAAGTACGGTCGGAAATGTTTTACAGACCAAACGATAGCCAAAAGTTCCTTTTCTATGGTTGGATAATTTAATTCGGATTTATTTAAGGAAGGATGCGATTGGTAAGTTATTTTTATTGCATAGAACAGAACCTATAGCCGAACCAGAAAAGGCATCGGTATTTAAAATAAATTCATTTTCGTCATCAAAATTTGGATACTGTAATATAGGTGGGTTGACCAGAGATTGCTTAAGGGTACTAAATGAATTTTGACATTCTGTGGTCCACTCAAATTTAGAACATTTCCTACATAATTTATTCAATGGAAGCGTAATTTCGGCAAAATGGGGAATGAATTTACGGTAGTAGTTTGCGAACGCAACAAAACGCCGAACTTCATCAGGATTTGTCGGGGTCGGATAGCACTGAATTACTCGTGTCTTCTCAGGATCAGGCAAAACACCCTTTTCAGAAACTATATGACCTAAATACAGTAATTGTTTAGTTAAGAATTTACATTTTTC
>DWGW01000937.1:0-12584 GCA_018247775.1 Udranomia orcinus
GTTGTGTGTGGCGGAGTTGGATAAAATAATATGAAAAAAAGTTAACAAGCCTCATTTGAATCTACAATATCTTATTATTTTTCAACTGCAAGAATTTGCCTCGATAGTATAAATAATTTAAGTTGTCTGGCAGCACTAGACTTCACCGTCCCGTCTGTCAACCTGTCATTCTTAATATATCTATCTCTTTCTTTTCCCAGCTGTCTGTGCCGGTTATTTTTAGGTTAAAATTCTAAAATAAATTCAAGAAACCCGCGGCGGTACATACTTTGTTATGTAGGTTATTTTAAAATTCCAACGTGCGCCAATATACTCATACTGCATGTTGAATAAAATTACGCATTTGTAGTACTGTATGTATAATTTGCTGGTTCATTGTCATTCCATTGTTTACTCAGGGTTATGAAACAATAGGTGCACCTCTTCTGCCGCCTACAGAGCGTCAGATCGAAGTGAGCCATGTCCGGTGATGTACAACCAAGGAAGCGCAAAGATAAGAAACGGAAGAAAGGTAAAGAATTACAAATTACCTATTGTATGTTGAATCTGTATTTAGAAAAAGGTACCTGTCTACTTTAGATAATTAAAATAGACACTCTATTTTAATACCCTTTTATTAAAATAAAAAAAGTATCATAGTGATTCAAATCAAATAATTCATCATACTTTATTCTTTTCTTCTTCATCCTTTTACGTATTCTAATTAGATTAGGATGCTATTTATTCATGAAACAAATACAGGAATGATAAACTAAAATGAGGTTGAGGTTTTAATCACCCCTGGTTAACAGATGGGAATAAAATTGTCTCATGTTCTTCACCAGGCTATATATGTATATTATTGTATATCTATATTGTATATAGATTATCCAAATCTATGAATTCTTTTCGAGAATCAGACATATTTCCATGTTTTAATATTAGTGGAATGAATAGAGAAAAAGCCAAATATTCAATATGTAATAATACACCTATCAATCCTTAAAGGACTTGTTTTGTAAAGAATGTTTGGGTTGTAGAGATATAGTTGTTGTTAGACACTTATGGCTACAACTACCTTAGTCTTCAAATGTAGCAATATTGTGTATATATGTCCATGTATGAAGTGAGACATATGTTTAGCCCTACTTGTCTCTAAATATGATTCAGGGTTTTGATACTAGATTGATACTCTCATAACATAAAAAAGTGAAATAGGCGTTGAAGCAATAAAAAGTAACTTTATATAATTTTCTGACCTAAAAAGTATAAACAATAAACTGTAGCAAAGCTAAGTGCATTATCTAAGGAATAAGCTATAGATTACAATTTAATATTAAGTGTCAACTATCTCATGGGTCTTATTATTTTCAGATGAGCTTGGCGTGGAGGAGCATAGAGGTACAGCAGCCGTATTTGGTGAGGGAGATGTGTTGATGCACTCCCAGCATGACCATGGCACAGGAGGGCACTGGTGTGCGAAGATCATCTTCTTTTCACTCCTAGCTGTTCTTGTCACACTCATAGGACTGATCATATTGGAAAACAGAGGTCTTAGTGAATGTAAGTACTGGTTTAAATATTATTTTATTACTACTATTTTTGATATCTGGAAGATTTTAATAGATGTTAATAAAACTCTAGGTTCTATATTTAAAAAGTTGTCATTGACATTTATAAACTATCATCAACTATCACATATCAAAAAGTGAAAATAAGCAGCAGTAAAGAGCGAAGTATGCACTTAAAGAATGAGAGTACACAAAATATATACGGTCTCGGTACTGATTATTATTATATTACAAGTTAGCTTATGCAAATACGAAAATATATAATGTGTATAATCCAATGTCTATTCATCAATAAGTAATGTAGACTATAAATACAATGCTATGAAATAAATTCATTTCATAATGTATATACACATTTCGTTTTGTAATTTAAAATATATACAACCTTCATTAATTATTTCTCAATTGCAGTGGATGCAAATGCTGTAGAATCTCGTTACTCTGAAGTTTTTGAAGGATGGATAGAAGATGCTCCCGACGATGATCACCATGATGAACACACACTGGAGTTGAAACACCACGTAAGTATGGAATACCCTACTACATTCATTGAAATACTTTGTTCGGTTTTATAGTTTTCCATTGTACAGATTCTATAGAAAATATGGAAGCTGTAATGTCTGATAATATATCATAAACATAAATAGTTCTGCATATTAGACATATCAGTTTAACACGTCACTACACTATGTTATAAATAAATTCCATACTTTCATATGTAAAACACATTTTACATAGAAAAAGTGATTTTTTAAATATGTCTAATTCAATTATAATTTATGTATACACTTTAAACTAAAGATAATAGAATCTCTGACCAAAAAATACTTAGGAACAACAAATTGAGGATGATGATGAACACGGATCGGAAATTGATCACGATTTCGACAATGACGACGAACACGACAAGGAGACTGACCACGATGGAGGCGATGACGATGATGATGAGGAAGAGGGTCAAGATGACGATGATGACGAGAACGATGAAGATGGAGACGAGGATGAAGCTTCAGAGGAAGATAATGATGTGGATGAACAAGAAGCTGATGAGGTTGATCAAGACGATGATAATGATGATGATATAATCGATAATGTCGATGATGATGATGAAGGTGATGATAGCGAAGAGCGTGATACCAAGGCAGAGGTGTGATTTTATACAAATTAAATTGTGGATTTGTCCTAAAAACATATTCGCTGAATCCAAACAGGACAAATGTGTTTTGCATGGCATTTTAGAAGTAATAACACTTACGAAAAACTGTTTTTTTTTTAATAACTTAAAAATAAAAACTCTTTGCCTATTTATATTGTTGGTCGGAGCGGCGCGAAACTTACACAAGCTAACCCATTTACTATGCTTCGTTTGGTAGAATCTCAACAAATGCAATATTGGTGCATGATTAATATTATAAGGCTAAGTTTTAATTGGAAAATAAGCTCTGACATTAAACAGGCTGCCAATGGTATAGAAGATGACGATGACGACGATGATGACGACGATGGCGATGACGATGAAGATGATGACGAAGACAATGATGACGAAAAACAAAAGCCTGATGACGATGAAGGAGATGATGAAGATGACGATGATAGCAGACAAGAGATTGATGAGAATGATATTGATAGGAACGGAAACGATGATGACGACGATGATCAACGGCTCAACAATCAAGGTGCTGATGATGATGTTAATGATGATGATGATGACGATGACGACGATGAAAACAGCAAGGAAGCAGAGGATCGCGATGATGAGGTGCCCATAGATGTAATGATGTGAAGTGTGGCAGACAACTTGAATTAATAATGTCTTCATTAGCTACTAACAGGCTTAATCAAGGCTGCGGAAATTACTGCGCCTATTGTAACAGAACTTTGATTTTATTGTGACATTTTAAATGCCTAACTTAATCAGAGAGATTTATGCTTACTCTATGTTGAAATCTTATTCTTCTTTTTAACATCATGTTAATGTTAAAGCTGGTTGAAAACTAAAAATACTACTCTAGAAACAAAAATAAGTAGGTACATGATAATATATGTTTATTTACTCTTTTAAATGTATAATTGTGTTGCTTTTAAAGTTTATGCTCTTGCTGAAATTTTATATATTTCACATTATTTTAGTGAAGTGTTAAATTTGCATTACAAAACCTTTCAACTAGGATAAAATATAATGTGCTACTTAATGTGTCATGTGTTAAGATTAACACAGTGCTCTCAAAAAATTACAGCAAACTGTATAATTATATAATTTATCACTGTTGTTGCAGATTATCTTGTTGTTATCATTAATTGTTGTTAATATTGAATGTTCTCAAAACAAAGATGTTTCATATTGTCATGTAGATTGCTTAATATCAATTATGACCTGCTACATAGAAAAAAGGCACAAATTATAATATCCTCCGATTTTAAAGTTACTTACATCTATAATAATTTCCTTAGAGTGTATTAGTACGAGAGGACCAATAAACTTTATATAAATTACCACGAATGTTGAGTTACAAAAAGAATGGTGTAAGATAACAGATAAGAATAGAACTGATTTTTTGGTGGATTCATTCTTGTTGGATGTTGTCATTTTGTTTTAATACTGAATCGAAATAAAACATTCGGTTACATTAAGAGTAGTAAATAATTGTTAATATGTGAGTGCTGCAGTATTAGATACAAAAGTGACAAATTCCTAATACGTTCTGATTAACTCAATATTCGTCACAGAAATTTTAACTTACAAATACTTTTAATAAGATATAATACAGCTTTTGTCTCAATAACCCGCTTTATCTGTGAAGCAGATATTTTTAATGCTTTACGCAGTAGTTTCGTTTGAAAATTGACTTAAAACCTAATTTATAGTCCTGCTTAAACAATTTCCCTATAAATATTGTAGTCATAGCCATATATCTACAAATTTTACGTAGACAAAACTGTCAATAATGATATTTATCATAGAAACGATTTTTGAATGAGGTTTGTACTTTGTTGAAAAATGTTCGCCTAGGAAGGCGGCACTGTCACTCTAGTATAAATCCTAGTTTTACAAGCGTGGTTTAAGAATACCAGATACATTTCATCATAATATCTGGGAAATTGAATACAAATTCGACGTTAAATAAAATTTGAAGCTTTGTATATAATCTTTAGCGGCAATAGCGTCTAAAAAGTATGTCATAATCATACCGTTTACATATTTTCAATGAATGATAAATTTCATTATTAGATTACTGTGAGTTAACTTATTAAATAGGTACCTTCTCATATGACAATGTTTATTGACATGACTTAAGGTGGCCATGGTTGTCACTCAAATTTAAAAAGTTTCGTATAGCAACAGCCGTGCTGTAGCGACCGCTTAGCATTAAAGGCATACATTAGTCTACATTAAATATTGTTTATATAAAATTACTTATCCCTCATACAAAATAATGCCTATTAGCATTTTCTAACGTTGTTTATGAATAGGATGAAGATGAACACGAAGAAGAACACGAGGAAGAGCCAGAAGAAGATATAGAAAAGATAGAAGAAGAAGTCCTGGATCAAGAAGAACCCGAGTCAGCTGAACTGGCCCTTCCAGTTGTCAGTGTCGAGAAGATAGAAGGTAATTATTTAAGTTCTAGTAATAGAAGAATTCAGTTGTGTGAGCGTACTGGTAATGTTAAAATACATGTAATTTAGAGTCCACAGAAATATTATTTGAAATAAAAACATTTATTATGTAGGTAGTTTCAAATTACATCATGTTTTGTACCACATACCGATGCGATTAACGCTAGTTAAATATATGATATTACACATACAAAATCCCTTAAAATGTTTACATGCAATAAAATACATTATTTATGCAATATGAAGAGTCATTCAGCATACTACAATTTTACTGATCTGGATTTATGATAGAGTTCGGGTACACTCTATGGATACACAATGTGTGTACAATCTATACATAGATTAAATAAAATAAGCAGTTAAGGTTTGATTGTAATATACAGAAGCAGTGTCTGTGGAGACTGCGAGCCCCGAAGAAGACGAGCTGGAGGATAAAGTGTTCCTGGAAATTGAGGACATCGACGAGCCAGCCGTGGAACGAATCGCGCCGCCGCCTTCTGGAAAACCATATGACGAGGTACAGACAGTTTACAATAGATCCTTGCTTGTTATAACGTTAATTTTCATCCAGTAACACTACCTTATTTTGGAAAATGTCAACAAATACAAGTGCGTTTTTAGTTCTACCAGCTTCCCTGTACTACAACCCTGGACTAATTCAGATTTAAGCCATACCGTCTTTAAAAGGCGTGTCAGACCCTCATTTTGTCAAATACTTAGTTTGAGCCAAAAACCAAACATTAACTGAACCACTTCGAGTAACAGTGAACAGTGTGACGACCATTCATCTCGATATTTACGTCAATTTGATGAGTGATGTTAATTGTTTTAACAGATAGAAGAAGAGGTTTCCACCGAGGTTCCTTCCGACTCCCTGGCGGAAGAGGAGGAGTATGAAAAACAGCAGGAGAAACTGCGCGAAGAAGAGGCACAGTCTTCCAGTCACAGTGAGTAGACATCTCGTTATAGCTGATAAAACATTAATATACCAAATTTTAAACAATTATTGAAAACAAATTTACAACGCAAAAATATGGCGCCAATTTTGTTATGAGATTGTATCTTTCAACAATATGTATCATTCTATTAGTAAGTCCATATTGGTGTTAATCTTAATTGGTAAAGTAAAAATATCTGCAAGTTATATTTATAAAGCTTAGAATTTCTATCGGGCAGAAAATAATGCAGTAAATTTAGAATTTGTTGGATTGTGTGATTTTAATTGTATTTTATAATTTCATTATGCTATTTGTGGTACCACGATTAGTTCGCGTCATTTAATTTAATGTATATATAGAATTGTACATGTTTTTATTTTTCCAATCTTATGAAGATTTTATTTCGTTAAAACATTTTAAAAGGAAAAAACTTATTTTATCAATATCATACATTAACGAAATATCTGCCAATTTTATGTAAATTTTTGTACCTGTTCATCCAAGTGAATAAAGTTTATTCGTGGGTCCATTCTGAAACTGACATCTGGTGTTAATATGGTCTATAGATAAATGTAAATATGTTGGTACCTCAATGATCTTAGCTCTCACAAAAAATAAAAAAATGTTTTTTTTTCCATGTTGACAATAAAATTAAAAGTATATTATATCATAAAGCAGTATTGCCGTTTTATAATCTTTAGCATGCATATTACCGTAGTAATAACGTTATTTTGAACTGAATGCCATTAAAATTTACCACTTATTACTAACTGCTTACTTTGTTACTAACTGCTTACACATACTGTGAGCTTCATCGCAGCTGAGTTAACAGAAAATGCATGAAGCATGAATGCAATGTTTTTTATGTACATTGCATGTTAACGAATCTCCATAGTGTACTAACATATTTTTTAATCACAGTGATTGTGATTTGTATTTGGCTTGCAAGTATTCTAATGAAAAAAATGTGGGTAAATCATCAAAATATTTTCTCCAATGAAAATGTAGACACGTCGACTCGCGCGTTCTTTTTTATTCTAGCAAGTAACTCGTCGTGCTTACAATGCGTAAAGAAAAAAGCAAATTTAACTTTGCAAATCGATTTTATACGTATACTATATGATATGTATACTATATGATTTTTGTTATAATATAAACAACAAGAAAGCAAATTAATGAGCAAAAATGTGTTACCATACCAAAGCTCATGTCTAAATTTATATGTATCACACACAATGTAGTCATGAAGTCTCAATTCTACGCTTTCTTATAATTAACCGCTTAATCGCTCACAATTTTAATGTACCACAAAAATGTACATTGCTGATTGAATTTTTTACGCTCCTCAACTTTGTCGGTTAATCTGTTTTCTTATTATAAACACCGCATAATCGGACCCGTAGTTTAATAGACAGTAATACGTAGCACTATTATTCTTCTGTGACAGTAGTAACGAGTGTAACAACAGGCGGTTAAGAGAATTATGTAAAATATGCTACATGTAACGCGGCTCCCACGCAGCGCCCACGCATCCCGTGCGCTATACTCGCTTATTTGTGTCATTTGCAGCTGCGTCAGTGCACGTTTAGCATTAATTTAGACTATTCATACTGATAACATGTCCTTCTTAAACTATCTAGGGCAAATCTTTGCTCAGGGTCACGAACACTTGGGAGGTAAATACTATTTTTATGCTTCCATCTAATTTCGATTTAGACCTAATACAATATAACATTATTCTCTTTTCCCAATGACAGCACAGTCTCCAATGTCACGTGCCCGATTTGGCTCGCGGCGTCAGCTTTTCGGAAGCTCCGCTGAGTTCACATTCGCTACTGTACAGAGATTCCAGTAGCTGTAAAATCTATTAATATTCACAGAATTTTACAATTACCTGTAACGGACATACCCTTAACTATAGAAATGATCCTTCAGCTTCTAAATTGTCGCTGTAAATACGTGCTCCTGTTATCAATAATTGTTGATGACAATCAATCGTTAGTCAACACGAGTGAGACGCTGGTCGCCATGACATCTGACAGTCAGCCGTTAGTCAGTACGAGTGAGATAGTGCCGTGACGTCAGACACAGTCAGTCATTAGTCAGTGTGGGTCTAAGCGTGTGGCGCGTGTGTTTCAGTTTGGCTGAAACTGGCGGTGGGCGGCGCGCTACTGGCCGCCACGCACGCGGTGTTACGCCGCGCCACGGCGCCTCGCGGTGCGTACACCCAAACATGTTGTAACTTGTCTCGGTACGAATGCAATCCGAAGTGACGGAAGTTTGCGTCACGCTCTAACTGTGTACAGTACGAGCGAGATGCGAACAGAATTGCCGTCTTCGGATTGCCTTTGCAATCGGAGCAAATTATATTGTATGCGTCTAGATAGAACGGGTTCGCGAAAGCGGGGTTAGTTCGAAATTATGAAATAGAGGAAGAGCGTAGAATATTTTTTCTTCAAAAATTATATTTTTCTTTTGCCTCCTTTTATCGCGTGTATCCTGAAAATATTTACTTACATATGAATTTTTTTTAAAACTCACATTAAGATTTTATCGATGGGAATTGATGAAAAAAGCGTTCAACTTTTCTATACACAAACCTCACGTTCATACAAAAATATTAAAAATCGTTTTCGCGCCTCGTTTATTCCGCCACGGAATCTAGACGTATATAATGATTTTACTGCTCACGCAATCTTGTAGGCATTGTTTTTTTCTGAGCTCGTAGCCGTTCCGTTACTCAGCACCACTTGTAACTTCAGTAATAACTACGTGCCTCTCTCCCTTGACAACAAGCAAAGAGTTCACCTCAAATCTCTTGTTTTGTGACGGAAGAGTTATATCTATCTCCCCCTATTTGAAATTACACTCAGTTTTTTATAAACACTTGAATGACTTGGCACTAAATTCTTTGTTGTAAATATTTAACTAAGGGCAATCTCGTATAAATCGTTTTAGTGGGTAAACACTAAGCGCTGATTCCTATTCCCGTAACAGATGGGCCTGAAAGTGAACAAGAAGAGCATGTTAGTAGGGAAGAAACTCCTTTGTCTGATCGACGAATGACTCTCATACCGGAAGCATCGACTGTTTTGCAAAGTATTCAGCCGAAGCTTGAAGAAGAGATAGTTCAAAAAACTACTTCTTTCGTCAAAGCAGCTCCTGTAGTAAAACAAGATAGCGAGGAAGTAGAGGAAGATGCTGAACTCGAAGAAGAAGTAAGTAACAGCGGGTTTTCGTTGGACATTTATTCGGTAGCATCCATTATTTTAATAACATCAATATTCGATTACTGTTAAATAGGACCAAATAGAACAAAAAACGAAACAGGACGATGAAAGGAAGGAATTGTACAGCGACGAGGATGAGAACGAAGGCGAAGAAGTTGAAGAAGAAGAGGAAGTTGAAGAAAAAGTGGTAGCGCCGAAAGCTGCACAAAAAGCCTCCGAAGCTAAAAAGGAAGAAGAATCTGAACCAGAGGAGGTTCCGGAAGACGTCGAGATAATCGACGACGAGCAGATAGAGGAGGAAGTTGAGGAGGAAATCGAAGATGAGGAGGAAATATCGGACGTAGACGACGCGGACCTGCTGAGTCGTTTGGATGCCAAATACGGCCGCCTGCCGGAGCCGGAGAGGCCGATGCCTAAACACAGTAAACGCGAAACGTTGGCGTGTGTCCGCTTTCTTGTATAACGCCGCGTGGCAGACGCATGACACCAGTAACCCATTATAATAACAGTCACTGTTGGCATGACTAACTAAATGTGAGTGATATTAACTTCTTAGATGGCTTTGTTGTATGGTTAGGTTTACGAGACGTTTGTTCTAAGTCTGTAGAATGATTTTATATTAAATTCGTCATTTTATTGATTGGTTCAAATTGATTTGCTATTATGTATTAATTTAGAACATTGGTCTTGGTAAGCCCGGTATGTATTTTTTCATGCTTACTTAAAATAAAAATCCGTAATTTTACTCAAATTATTTTATTTAGGATTGGGATTTTTAACTAACTTAAAAGATTCAGTTTCGACGGCAATACTGTGAATCTGGTAGAGTAGTGTTGTAGCGATAAGATCAATATTTTAAAACAACTATACCATAGCTTAGTTAACTGTTTAATATGCAACAAAAACATGTATTTACGTGTAAACAATCGGAAGAAACTCATTCACCGAATCACTAGGAAATCGATTGAAATTCAAAGAGATTTTATGTGATGACCTTGACTATAACAATGCCTTGTATTTATAGAAGACGGCGGTAACAGCGTAGAAGACGATTGGCCGGGAGAGCCCAGTGAAGTGTTCTGGCGAGAGCAGCTTGAGAAAGCTGAGCGAGACCTCCGCCAGGTAAGAATTTACACCGAAAATAGTGAACATTGGTATAGTTTATGGCGGTAACAGAAGTGTACGCGCTGGTTAGATTTGGGTTACAAAAGAATATTTGAAAAATTGGGGCTAATAATTTATGATGATGCACTAGTTGTCATGACTTTAAAGCTGACAGAAGTTTCCCTTCGAAGTGGGATCCAATGTGTGATTGGTACATCTTAGAAATACATTCCCCAGTTCCCATCTTATTTGCAATATGGTTTCAAGTGGTGGAAACCCCCACGGGGTAGAGAAAAACGCCTATCGACCGAGAGATCCTAGGTTTGACAGTCACTTACTCAATATTCAAATTACTGCTAATGTGAGCCCACTTCTAGTACACCTGGGACCTGGGAGCTTAGATGAAAAGATGAACAAAATTACTATGAATGTAAAAATTGTTGACATTATATTAAATAGGGATATGTAATATCTAATACTCACCAAGTTTATTTTTCCGGTTATACCATGGTAATGCGTATTGTATTATTTAGATAAAGTCATTTAAAATTACTCTATCGAACTATTGGTGTATTCCTATTTTGCCTTGAATTGTGTGTTATACTTACCGTGTGGAAAAGTTTTTCTGCATGACATAAATCCTCGCTTCGCATTAATATAAAAAATAAGAATACACCAACTAAATTCAGTCGATCCTTAAATCGTTTGTAATTTAATATGAAAACATATTGAAATCCCCTTTTCACTCTTCAATGAATTCCAGGACTGGCTGGACTAACAATTTTTGCACTTACTTAATATCTTTTATCCTTGCTCGTTGTGCCATTTTTCCCCTTTCGACTCGTCCGCGCGGCTCCGGGCCGACCGCCGCGCCGCACCCGCGCGGCCTCCCCCGCCGCCGTGCTGACGATTTATCCCCCGCCCCAAATAGTTACCATTCGATGGTTCAAAATTGAACGTAAATATCATTCAATGGTTCCTGATTGAATTCATTAGTCGTTCGATCCTTGAAAATCGAATGCATCAATCGGTTGATTTCGTTCGATATTTGAAAATCGAATGCACTAGTCGTTTGATCTCGTTCGATCTTTGAAAATCGAATGCGGTTAGTTAGTAGTGGTTCGATCGCTGAAAATCGAACGCAATAGTTGTTCGATCGGTCGAACATCGCGGGCATTCTATACCGAATGTCTCGTGATTGAGTGAGTATGCGTGTAGTGTGTGTGATTGTTGTGTACTAACGTGCGGAGGGGGCGTTCGGAGCGTGCGAGGAGCGCGTCAATGCGCCAGAGTTGGCGGCCAGCGGCCGTGCGCTGTGGTTGAGGGCACGCGCCTTGGACTCGCTGGCTGAAGAGAAGCGAGACAACCGCGTACTGTCGCAAGCCATCGCCGCGTACCTCCAGCTCCTGAAGATGAACGAGCGGCTCTCCGATCCGAGGTTGCTCGAGACCGCGCTCCGGACCATCGATAGAATACAGTTTAGAGGTTAGTGTGTAGTTGTATTTAGATGCATACAGCGATTTTCGCTTCGGTTTAATCTCCCTATATAGTTTTAAAGGAAAAACTTTGATACTAATCCAGATATCTTTAAATGGATTGTATATGTGTGAAATGTCATTCAAAAAATTTTCCATTGCCTATACACAAAAAATTACATAAATATTACCTGTACAATATTTAAATTTGTTATCTTTAATCAACTGTATTTTCCATTTTTATATTAACAATACAAAATAAATTTATTTTGTTTCAGGCACCTACTTAAATGCAGAACCTGTGTATAGACTTTTAATACGTCGATTTCCAAATGAAGTGACGTATCGAAACAATTTGACGATAACCTTTTTAATGGCTAACAGGTAAGGACAATCATGTCTTGTATTGTTACTCCAACAAAATACAAAAATTCGACTACATCGTATTTTATGTTTCTTATTTATTCTTATACAGCTGTAAATCACAGCGTACCGAAGACTTCAATGGTAGATTTGTGACATTAAATTCACAAAGATTAATTCAACAATTTTCCCAGGAAATGATTGGTTACAAGTTGGCCATTTTTGAGCACGCAATGTATTGTGAACCGGCCGCAGGTCATTGCCCGAACGTCGAACAGCTGATAGCCAATTTATACGTAATTTTCT